>BMAU01005711.1:0-81874 GCA_019973935.1 Trichonephila clavipes | reverse complement strand
CAATGGAGTTGTCCCATGTCCTCGTGTTCTCATTGCCAAGAATAATGCTTGTTTAATATTACTTGTTGTCTTTAAATTGTAAAAACGTCCTTGAAATTCATTAATTTTAGTATAAAATTATTGTCCAAGCACAGAAATACAGTGGATTCTTCTCGACATTCTTTTTTCTTGTTTTCCTCGAAGTTTTTTCTTTCTTTTTGATGATGAAAGATATATAAAATAAACATATATATGAATTAAAATAAAGGTGAGAATTAATTACTTTTTTTTTTAATATATAGTGTTGATGAATTTAAAGGCATTTTGTGTAGCGTGTTACAAAGTATATTAAAAAATGAACCCCCTATAGAACACGAATTTTCCAAAAACGTTTTCCAGGATTTAGTGACTTGGTTATAGAGGTCCGACTGTAATTTTAAAACTTTCCGGTGAAAGTTTTGAAATTTTTATAATAATAATAATTATTATTTTTCATTAATGTCCCATTGGTTATTAGAAAACTGTAGTCAGCATAGAGGGATAGGCTCCGAAAACGAAATGAGAAAGTATTCTTGCTTTTCACAAAATCAAAGGTCTGCTGAACTTCTTCACCTTCCGACATCGCTGCAGGATGCAGTGGCATAACGTAGATTGATTGAATATTAACGTCGCACTGTTCAGCTACACGAGGGCTTTAAGGGACGGACCACGTCATTTTGAACCATGGTCAGATGACGTGGACGACACCTGAGCTGGCACTCTCCTAACTACCACACCACACCACACGGGAGGACGTTTCAGCCTCGACAGATTTAACGTGCATCGCTGCCCTACACGGCGGGTCTTTAGTGGTACTGGGCTCGAACCATGGCGTAACGTAGACAGGATTCTAATGGGCCCAAAGCCGCACTCCTGCCGAGGAGTCCAAAGGGCTCCCTTAAGTCACAGGCAAGTGATGAGCAGAAATCCTGTACTCGAAGGCAGCGGTGCGCACACTTTGGTAGAGAGAAAATTTGGGGCGACCCCTAGAGGCACAAACACGATGTAAATAGGCGCATTTCTTTCGTTTTGTCGAATAAAAAATAATCATTTCTGACACATATTAATACTATTTATAATTTAAAGAAAATATTTTGTAGATAACATAAAAAATCAGTAAATTGCCTTTTAATGAGATGTGTGGCTGCAAGTTTCTGATTATCTCATCGATGTTCGGATGTATGTTGCTAATTGCGATTCGCATATCGTCTTAAGGAGTTCAAACGAGAGTGGGTATTTAGTTTTTATTGAAACTAGTTTGCTGAAATCCAGTTTCACATAAATACATTGATGCAAATTGTATTAGTAATCTGATAGCATTCTTGCACAGAACGGGATATTGCTTTTCCACGGATAGACAAAATTTTTTGACAAGGCTGAGTCTTAAATTGATTTCGAAGAGTATAATCACTAATAAAATCTATCAATTGCTCTTTCTCACTTAATTTAAAGAGTTGAACTGCATATGTCGTAGGGAAATGGATCACGAATCAAACAAGATCATTTTCAAGAAAATCCTCGAATCTTCTCGAAAAATTTTCTTTTAACTTTTCAACGTGATTAGAAATGATGTTTTTAAATGTAAATACATCTATATTATTTTCTCTTGATAAAATCGTTGAAAGCAAGGGAACATGTCGGTGTTGTTTTTATTCAGTTCAGTTGGACAGAGAGCTAAATAGGGCGACGTTAATATTCACTCACTCACTCATGACTAGTAGAAAGGCGTAATTGCTACAGCTGTCAATACTAAGGTCTGTGGAAAATATTTTGAATATTATTCCACCAGGATTTCTGGGAGTTCTAATCTGATAATTCTTTTTCAAGTTATTCTTAAACTTTCATCTAGGGGGCAAAGCGGTAGCCCAGTGCGGTCAGGGTATCGGATCATGGCAGGCATGTCATGAGTTCGAGCCCAGTCCCACTAAAGACCCGCCGTGGAAGGGCAGCGATGCACGCTACTGTAGAGAGCTGCGAAACGTCCTCCCGTGGGTGTAGTGTGGTGTGTTGAGGGAGGGGTGCCAGCTCCGGTGTCATCCACGTCACTTGACCATGGTTCAAAATTACGTGGTTCGTAGACAGCTGAACAAAGTGACGTTAATATTCACTCACTCACTCAACTTTCATTTAATAATCGGCTTTTCATTATTCAGAAGGTATTTCATCATTAGCTTTTTGAATATTGTTGCACCTTTTTTAGCCAACAAGTCGGTTTTTCATTTCCCTACTCCCGCAGTGGGAGATACTTTTATTTTGGCCAGATAGCGACAACAAGAGAGATTGGCGATTTCTGATAGCTGACGAATATGGGTTCTGGGTGTACTTAATCTCACAGCAAGGTGGCCTCTGATTCTGATAAAATGACTAGAAGTTGAGAGAATGTGATTCGTATAGCCTCAATTTCACCATTAAAAGCTGATCTAAATCATCCTACTGGAGAAAAAGTACTCCTTCACCTGAGAGTCATCGGTAGAGCTCAATGATTTTCAGGGTAAAGGATATTGATAACTCGTAAGCAAAAGATCTCAAAGCCAAGTTATTTTGAGTGATAGGTTGAATAAGTTTGGCAACAACATGAAATCTCGTGCTGACGTATTGCTTAAAGAGACTGCAAAAGATGTTCAGAACTTAAATCTAGGTCTAAACGTCTCTTAACCAGTTCACTGTGATTGACGAGTATACTCGTCATGGAGAAGTTGCAGGATTTTGTGTCATGACGAGTATACTCGTCATGCGTAAAAAGTAGTGACCATTGGCTATTTAAATTGTAATTTTTGAGAAAAGTAAAATATATTCTCAAATTTCAAGATGTTTAGAATATTTTCAGGCAAGTCTGAGTAAAACAAATAAATAAAAAGTTTGAAAATTTTAAGATGATTCATACATGCCCGTAATGCACAGGCTAAGGTTCGTGCTTAAGTTCGTATAACAAACTTTTTATGTGCGATGATGATGTTTTTACTAGTAGACTGCGCAAGGGCAAGAGCAAAGACGGAAAGTTGATTGAAAATAGGGTTCATGTAGGGTCGGTCATGGGACAATGCCGACCAGGAGCTGGGCACCATTGACAGCTGTTGGCCTGAAGCACCTAGCTATCGAGAGGTATAAATGCCAATTGTTTGATGTTAGAACCATGTGCTGACATTAGAGCCCAATGCCAAGTGCTAACTAAAGAACAGTTTTTTTATTGAGGTGGGAAAAGGAAGAATGATTTGTGGTAGGAAGACTATGATCAACCCTACAGCGCCTCTCCAAAACTTCCTTAGTGTCAAGACAAGTAGAAAATACCTTTCAGTGAAGAAGGAAGTAAATATGTGTGTTTAGGTTTCAGTCCGAGAATTTTGATGGCCTCTAAAATTCATAGATATTCGTAAAAATTTAAGGTCAGAAGGACCATCGGCTAAGGAACCCACGACCAAGCTTAAACTGGTTTTTACATCCTCAGCAATGGCTGTTCTAATAGTATAGATTATGCACGGCAAAAAACTGGCAATTTCCATAAACCCATTTTTTATCCAATATTTTAACAGCTCAACTTATTTCCGTGACACGAGTGATGGCTTCGCTCATCGCTCGATTTTCGTGAATAGCCAATAATTGCGCACTTCAAATTCTGGAGCAGCCCAGTTAACTGGTTAAGCTAAAAGACTCTCTGATAAAACCGAATTGTGTTTTTATATTTCGTTTAGAAGAAATAGAGTTACTGTTCCATAGGGAAAGGGGTATCAGAACTTCTTATGATTTTTCCCTGAAGTTGATAAGGACACTCTCTGATCTAGGCCTATTTCCTTTACAGATGAGCATCTGTACTAGATTTTGTACTGTTTCAGTATAGGTTACAGATTTCTTGTTCAGAAGCCACCAGCAATAAGTAATCATTAGTAGAATATATCAGTTATGTTGAATGAAGATCAAGAACAGTCCCAACCAGACGTTTTAAAATACTAAGCGCTCTTGTGACTCAGTTGACAGTACTCTCCGCGTGTAATTTAAAATGTTAGCTTTCGATCAAACGATACTCTAGGCATAAAAAATTCTTCTGCGCCAAGAATAAAAGGTGGATTGAAAGATAAATCAGGTTGAAAGGTTGGCGGGGAGTGAGAAACTTGGGTAAACTGTTTATCCAAATTTACAACCACGTTTTTTGTAACACACCACTTTTACAAAGTTTCCTTGGCACAGTTAAAGTTTTTACGTTTCCTTCAGGAACTTCCCTCTAGATGACAAGATCCTCCCGCGTAGAGGGAGGAACCTAAATCCTCATTGCTCTCAATTTAGTGATCCTGCCCACTTTATATACATGTTAAATAAAATGCAGCTTGGGACAGCCTCCTGTGTGGGATCAGTTTGAAGTATTTTGCATCCGACTTTTATGTGCATAATTGTTGGAAACCCTTGAACCATCTAAACATGGAATCGTTTACTCCCCAAACCAAACGTTTCGAATGACTTCACTCCAGACAGCTGACTTAAGACCTGCAAACGCAGCGGTGGGGTTGTGTCTCTTGTCCAAGAGCGCCCTCTATGGTCTAACTCAGAAGTGTCACGTGGCAGTTAGTTTACACAAACCATCCTGTTCTTCCAAAGCCTGTAGCTTCGAATACCAGTTTAATCTTCGATAAATAATTTCATTCCATGGTTTTTCTCCCATTTCACTTGTTGTGTGAGATGAGATATTGCATACCAAGAGGATCACTATGCTGCAGTGTAAGTTTGTATAATTTGTGCCACTGGGAAGAGGCGGCGACCTTATCTGTTTTTGAACCTCTGCTGGTAAACAGCAGGTTGGTCCCCCTCTTTAAATTGGGACATCACACCTATGGAAGGACGCGGAGCCTCGACAGATTTAATGAGCGTCGGCCTCACGCAAGGATTCTTCAAGTGGCAACAGGACTCCGAACCCCCGACACTGGTCACGAGTTTGTGACCATAACCATTAGGCTACCGACCGCGGGTGGCCACTTTGTGATTAATCGCAAGTATATTTAAACGCGTGATAAAATATCCATTATAGAATTTAAAATTGAAGAATAACAAAATATTGATTTTTAGAATAATTTTTTCTTCTATATTAAAATTGAAGTAAACTTTTCATATCTTAAATTATTTTAGCACTACATTAAAAAAATCTTCCAAATACTAAACTAAACTCAGGCGAACAGCCCATAAGGCCCAAGGCCTACTGTGCCCAACTCAGTTTATGGGGTCTTAGGCGTTGAGTGCATTAATGGTAGACGCCGATCAGATGGCCCATCTGACATGATATACCCGCATTGTTTATTTCCCCTGAGCAAGCTTAGTACTCATTGTACCGACCCACTGGAGGAACGAAAGAAGAAAATCTTTCAAATACACAAATTATAATTAAAGCTTTATTAAGTTGAACAAACCCAAAATAACAAAAATACTTTGCTTTCGTACACATCTATAAGTTTTTAATTTCCTATTTATTCGTGATTACAACGTTTTCATTTGGCGAAACCATGGTGACGCCGGGAGCGTTTTTTATCTGGAGTCCAGTTGTAATAGTCTTGGTGCTAAATTGAACTTGCCAATAAATAAGGAGGCTATCCAAGTCATTTCATTTTCTGAAGTTTGACAATTATTTTTCTAACAAAAACAAACGCAAAGTTTTTAATAATATAAACTTGGCCATTTCTAAAAACCAGTGAGAACTCTCTTGTATAGATTTAAATAACTACTAATTTTTATTGCATGTTTGAAGACAATTCTGGATTCTATCTTGAACGGAAATAAAAAGTACTTGTATCGACAAAAAAGACAGAATATTGCATTTAAAGTTAGTGAAGGCAGACGCTTAGCGAGACTGATCGAGAAAGCTTTAAGCATATTCCTAACTGATATCACACCTAGAATTTGGAGCCAAGCTTCTCAACGAGATGCAAAAAGGTTCGATATTTTTAATCTTACAGTAGATAAAGATACAAATGAGCTAAATAGAAATTTAGTTAAATGTAAAAAGTAGTTTAATTTTTATTTCTTTGCAAAAATTTAAAAACAAATTATTACAAAGATTGATATTCTCTTATCTTAACGAAATATCTATTTTTGGGGAGTATTGTAAATAAAAAAAAAGATCCAGATCAACACCGCTGATAAAAAAAAAGTTGAAGGGGGACACTGTTCCCATAAACAGCTTTATTTCTAAGATTTATAACATTCTTTTCATATGTGTTTGTTCTTAATGTCTTGTAACTGGGTGAAAATTTTGCAATAAAAATGCTCACGTCATCTGAATGATGCAGTTGTTCGTTTGTTTTGCTGTTATCTGTTTCATTCTTTTCTCGAAAACGTCTTATTTCGTGATTATCTCATTTCGCGTCTTTAAAATCCTTTAAACAATATTCTGCAACTTATGCTTTAACGGGCTTTCTTAAATAAGTAGCCTGAGTGATCGTTGGGAAATCACTTTTAGTGCATACTTTGTCCATTACATATTTATTTACTGAACAAAAACGACACAAATGTACAAATTAGTTTTCTCAACAGCTGCGATAAGAAAGTAAGCCTACACAGGTGTTTAAAAAATGATCGCAATCGCCTCAAAATTTATTTTGAAACAGTTAAGTGACCATGAACTTCAAGTGATAGTAAACGGTATAGCTGAAAATGAGTTCGTGACTTCTTTATCGAAAAGTACTTTCTCTCTGAGAGTTTAAAATTTTTCATATATACTAGTAATTTATTTCTCTTCTTGAATATAAAGTTAAGCATAAGTATTTCTAATTTGTAATCAGCCACAAAATTAAATTTCAGTTTATTGTCAGTTTTTGCAATTAATTGTTATATTAAATACCTAAACCCTATCAATATTCAACACATTAAAAATAAACCAATGCAAAAAATTTTATTTGCATCAATTAGTGTTTTACGCTTTCTTTTTTTAATCTAAACGCCGCAGCCATTTTTTCTCACAGGAAAATGATGTTGATGGAAAGTGAAAATTGCAAAACTATGTACATCTGGTAAAAGAAAATATGGAACTCATTTCAGTATGCAATAATTGTAATTAATCGTAATTTACTAATATTAATTATAATTGTTAGGTATATTTTGGAAAAATTCCTTTTCATCATTTTAGAACTGTATAAGGGACCTGACTAATTTTAAATTCGATCAGGTGCAGAGAGTGATGCTTTGGCATCGCCAATTCTTATGCAACGTCGTGTATTAAGTAGGGATGTACTTCGACGACACTGAGTCACGATTCTGAAGTCTGCTGATATCTCCTTTTTATTTGGTTTGAACTCTGATTCGATTGTAATTTACGTCCCACTCGAGTAACTTCAGTACCTCGTCATTTTGAACAAGATGAGGATGGTACCTGAGCTGACATCACTCCTCAACAAACATCCACACCACACCAATGGGAAGACTTTGATCTACAACAGATTTAACGTACATCAGCCCCTCTACACGTCATTTTTTTGTGACACTAGAACTCAAATTCGGGACTCGACAACACCGGTCACGAGTTCACGACCATGACCCCTTGCTATTACCGCGGCAAATTAATTAACGCCCCTTAACCAGTTAATCATTGATTTGTAGAGTTGGCGGAGGTCTCTTGCAAAATTCTCTTTCTAAATGTTGAGATATGTTAGATAGGTATGCTATACTCGATATACCCAAAATGTGATTTGTTGGAGAAATAAAGATGGCAATTGGCCACACGTCAACGTATGCTAATAAAATTATTTTTCGTGACTATTTTATGTTCTCAATTTAGCTCAACGAGGGTGTATTACTGTGTTTGATAACAACACAACGTGCCAAATATGGATCAAAGGTTAACAGACTTGGGGGGAATTGTTATACTGCTACGGGGGAGGTCATGGTCACGAACTCGCGCCCGGTGGTGTCAAGTCAAGAGTTCGAGTTTGGTGTTACAAAAGACCCACCGGGTGGAGGGGCTGATGCACACTAAATCTGTCGTGGCTCAAAGTCTTTACGTTCACGTGGGGTAGAAGTTTAGAGAGTGGGGTTCCAGCTGAGGTGTCATTCTCGTCGCTTGACCGCGACGAAATGACGAGGTCCGTCACCAACAGCCCTCGAGTTGCTTTAGAGTGTAAAGTTGATAAACTCTGCCTCTCCAAATTGTTATTTTATGCATATAAGAAACAATTGTTACTAAATTGTTTCTTATATACATAAGATAACAATTGTTATCCAATTGTTATCTTATGTTGCCTCCATGACTCGAGGAAAATATTCTCGTGGCTGGCGTGTCACGAATTCGAGCCCAGCTCCGATGAAGACTCACCGCGTAGGGGAGCGATGTACGTGAAATCTGACGAGAGCCCACCCGCTGGTGTGGTAATAAGAAGATGGCGGTGTCGTCCTCGTCACTTGGCCATGGTTCAAAATGAAGAGGTCCGTTGCCAAAAGCCCTTGTGTAGTTGAATAGTGCGCTCACTCACCCCTTTTCCCCTGAAGCAGTGGATGAGAGAAAAATGGATGGACGGAATATGAAAAAGAAAATATGAATAGTTCTCCTCTTTCTCTGCAACTCCAGCTATTCATCCATTAAACATTTCTTCGAAATGCATTTGTACATAAGAAACACATACCATTTCATTACAATCACGTACATCTTTCGTAATGCTTCTGGAGGTTTATTCAGAGGGCTATTTAAGAAAACACTTGGTGCTATATAGTAATGCATTTTCTTGAATTATATATTATAAAAAATAAAATTTTAAAAAAACTACTTTGAGAGCTAATGAAACAAGTTTTTTCAAAATTAACGTTTTTTTTTAATGTTTTTTAATGTTTTTGACTAAAACCAAAATTTATTTTTCCAAACAACGCATAGTTTTCCATTCTATTTTTATTTACTGAATAATACGTTTGTCTAAAATAATACTTTTTAAATGTAACTTTTTAAACGATATTCGAAATAAAAAATAAATAAATAAACATCAAACTTAACAGTAAATTCGTTAGCCTTTTTCATAATAAATAGTTTCAGGCGCACTTTGTGTTGTAATAAACATGGATCGTTCGTCACGAAATCTTTCGATATAATAAATACGAATTATCTGTCCTCTATTTTCATCAATTATTCAAACTTTTAAAGGAAAAAAATCATCGGCAAATAATGAATAATATAGTAAAATATATAGTCACTCTATGAAATATAAACTTTTTACTTTTTCGTACTTTGATATGTGTAATAAAAAGCACATTAACACATTAACAAAGATGAACAGAAATTTTTCTGCTTATGAATTTATTATAAATAATGATAAGCACGTTTATAAATGTTCGAAGTTGTAGAGGTAATTGTCTTGTGATGCCTCCAATGCAAAGAAAGAATTTTCTTATGACTGGTTTCTAGTGTGCAGAGATAAAAATGGTGGACGCTTACTTTTTCCCTACGAATATTGCTTATTTTTGCCTTTTAGTCGCTAAGTAAATCTTAGGTTTCTTTTTTAATCATGTCTATGTCGATTGAATGTGGGAGAAAAAAAATTTTATTGAATCAAGTTTCAAGGTGACTCTTTGCCCCGCCCCCGTCACACTCGTGGCTACAGCTTTTTAAATTTCTACACGAATTGTTCAATTTTCGGTGACCGTTCGGTTTTCTTCTCTCTCTCTCTCTCTCGGGGTAACTACTACAAGAAATCCAATTAAAAAAGACTTGTTCCGAGTCCAAGTCTTGATATCTTCAGAAAATTTCGAACGAAAAACCACTTTCAATCTGATCACGGCAGTGGAAAACTAACCAGCTTCAAAAAACTACGCAGATGGTCGTAAAAACGAATTTCAGTATTTATCTCTTCCATATATAGAAATCGCTATTTTTCAATAGAATGATTAGTGGGCCATGATGACTGGGAAAAGGCGTGTAGTATTTATTGAAACGTTATATTTTCTGGGTTTTTTTGCGGTATATTGGTTTTTGAAATCATGAACTCCGTAAAAATTTTTTTTTATCATAATTATCCATGTGAAGAAATCTGTTTCTGGCTGTAATTCAACTTTCGCAATTTTTTTATGAAGTATTTAAATCAGCGATACTCAACCCCGAGCCTTTTTAAGTGGCCCGTTCATAGCCCATTTGTTCTCAGAAATTTACTCACTTAAGAACATCGTATTAAAAATTGAGTGGGAAATTCTTTGTCAAGACATCAGGTATATCACTTTTGCTTTTTGCTGTCGGTGTCGTACGGGTTTGAACTGATATTCTTTTTCTATTTGGAACGGTTACAGTTAGTGATAACAGACAACGTAGCGACCATTTTATGGGTGGAACTCATTTTTAATTATCTTTCATATCTTACAAGCGAAAAATATTCGAAGAAAATATATTGTTTCAAAACAATTGGGAGGTTGACTATTTTGTAGTGAAAAACGGACATGAATCAGTAATTGTTTGATTTGTCACGAAAAAGTGCTGTATTTAAAAAAAATACTAATAAACAGGAATCATTCAATGACACTTTTACTCGAATATTTCTTTCAAGAGGTGATAAATAGGCTTTCTTGAATTATCTTTATAACAGCAACAAAGTGTTTTGTCAGTGGTAATATCACAGCGGTAACAAAGACATCCTATGAAGTTTGTTATATTATGGGTAATCATATGAAACCGTTTATTGAGATGCAGAAATTTTGAAGGAGTGTATTATAAATGCTTCTAATTTAGGGTTAGAGAGAGAGACAAAAATAAAAAATAATTAAAAACAGCAAAACGGAAGTTATAATATTTTGATCAATTTGAAGTTATAATATCGTGGTCTTCATTTATCCCCCTCCTCCCCCATTTATCGTCGTTTTAAGACCTGGGTGAAATAACTAACATATGTATGCGGCCCAACAGAAACAAAGATTGAGTACCCCTGGTTTAAATCATTTTTACAAATTCATCGAAACTGTTTCAAAGCTATATTTGACATTCTCTAAAGGTAAGATATTTCTTTAATATTTTAGTAAAGAATATATTTGTGTATGATAAAGAATAACTTGACAAAAAAACTATTTCTTTACATCATCGCTTTATTTTCATCAGAAATCTTTTCGAATGAACAAAGAAATAATGGCGAGTTATAAAGAGACTCCGAGTCTTCGTTCCTTGATCATGACTCAGAAGGACGTTGATAAGTAATCAATGCATCCTTGATCAAAGCCAGCAGAAATTTTCAACCACTGTATTTTACTAGAGTAATATTTGCTCCGGATCTTTGCCAACTGAAGCGCTTATAAATTCGCGTTGGGATTGAAATGCTTTTGCTATTTCGTTTGCTTACATCTCTAACTTGCAATGTAAATGTATAAGGGGATTCATTACTAATCCGACTAACTTTTCGGTGAAGGAGAACATAGTAGTGTGGGGAGGAAAATGCCTGCTTCATACAGTTGAGGAAACACATAAGGAAGTTAGACTCCACGCCGATTCTGATAGAAACCAGCATTTGAGAGCAATTCACTTAGGTAGAAGGTGGGATGAATACTGAAAACCGACCTATGCGTATGGAACTGAGGACTGTAATGGGTGGGTCTGTCAAAACCAGGGGTACTCAACCTTTTTTCTGCTAGGCCGCATACATATATGAACTATTTCACGCGGGCCGCATACATATGTTAGTTATTTCACCCAGGTCTTAAAACGATGATAAATGGGGGAGAGGGGGGGGGTAAATGAAGACCACGATATTATAACTTCAAATTGATCAAAATATTATAACTTCCGTTTTGCTGTTTTTAATTATTTTTTATTTTTGTCTCTAACCCTAAATTAGAAGCATTTATGATACACTCCTTCACAATTTCTGCATCTCAATAAACGGTTTCATATGATTACCCATAATATAACAAACTTCATTGGGGATGCCTTTGTTATCACTGTGATATTACCCCTGAGAAAACACTTTGTTGCTGTTATAAAGATTATTCAAGAAAGCCTATTTATCACCTCTTGAAGAGATCTTCGAGGAAAAGAGTGTCATTGAATAATTCTTTTTTATTGGTAATCTTTAAATACAGCGCTTTCATGACAAATCCAACGATTACTAATCCACGTTTCTTTTTAACTACAAAAATAGTCAACTGCCCAATCGTCTTAAAACGATTTATTTTTTTCGAATATTTTCCACCCATAAAACTGCCGCTATGTCTATTATCACAAACCGTAACCGTTCCAAATAGAAAAAGAATATCAATTCGTTCCCGTGAGACACATCATCAAAAAGCAAAATTGATATATATTTGATTTCTTAACAAAGAATTTCCCACCTAACTTTTAATACAAATGCTTTTAAAAAAGTAAATCTCTCAGAGCAATGGACCATGACCGGGCCACTTCAAAAGGCTCGGTGGGCCGCAGGTTTAAACCGATCTGTTTGCACCCAACAGTCGCGCTCCTCATCGCACAGAAAGGTACATGAAAACGGTTGCTTAGACAGAGGTACCGTGAATCTATGACGATCGACACGGACAACAAGGAAAATGCTCCCACAGAAAGTATTTCACACAAGATTGGGGAATTTCCAACGCGACACTAGCAGTTTGACCCCCCCCCCCGGACAAAAAGGGAAAATGCCGCCCCTCTCTGCAAATCAAAAATGTCTTAAAAAATACAAAATAGTTTGAAATGAAGGACCTAATTACTTGTTATTACTTCAAACGAGTAAATGTAAGAGAAGAAAAATCACCCATTTCTTCGGAAAAGAGTCTACTGATGGTGGGGATCGCAAGCGTTTATTTTAACTCATAGTAAGTACACTCAAGATTAAACTAAAACATCTACTGTGGCTTTCTATCTACTAAAAACTCTTATTACCCCTACCTCTTTTTGGATAGCTGACCCCGGACAGCGTATGGGTGAAAGGAATGTCTGTTGTGACCCCACTCCTGGATGGGGAGAAAGTTACTAGTGAAACTATCGAATTTCATAAGTAATATATACTCCCGGCTTGAATCCTTCAAGATTCAATATAAAAGAAAACTGACCCTAAACATACAAAGCTCAAAATAAGGAAATAAGATACGTTACATGGAATACCAAATTCACCAATAATATTTCAGAAAATATATCAAATTTTTTGTAACAAAAAATGTTTTCCAAATTCGATCCAAATGGCACCTTTAAAGTTTGCCGCCCCTGGCAGGGGTCCGGTTTGTCGGCCCTAGAGACGCCCCTGGCGTCAGATAGATGCTTTGTTTCATAAGACAGATCTCGATAGGTCGTGGGTAGCCCAGTGGTTACAGCATCGGACTCCAGACCTGAACCCTGGGTTCGATGCCACCAAATACCCCCGAGTACACACACGGAGTACGTGCTCGTTAAATCACTGGGTTCGAAAGTCTTGGGGGTTGAAATCACGAGTGCAGGGGGACTGGAGAATAACCCCCCCTCAGTTCCATGCCTAAATTGTGGAAGTGGAGATCGGTGGTGTCGCCATCTATCGTCCCTTCGGGAATTTCTCTGAGCAAAATCCTACTGTCACCTCTATGGTGCTCAAGGCTAAGACAAACGACAGGAGTACATCTAGCCCCTTGCCACGATGAATTTCGTGGGCCTCGATCTGACTATGTCAGACAGGTGGCATTAGAAACAACAACAACATATCTCGTAGTTGTTACGTCTGTTTTATTCAATGATGATATCCTGTAGAAACTTTTCACAGTACATATTCCTCTGTCGTTGGACCACTGGGGGTTCTAGCATGATATGGATCTCCTTCCCTATTGCTACAACGAAGTCTTGTAACAATTAAGCTCTACATCTGGACCGCGTCCAACTGATCGTGAGGGTGTAGTTCAGCGATACTCCACCTGCGGCCTTTTGAAGTGGTCCGGTCATGTGACCCATTGATCTGAGAAATTTACTTAGTTAAGAACATTGTATGAAAAACTTGGGCGGAAATTCTTTGTCAAGGAATCAAATCTATCAATTTTGCTTTTTGCTGTCGGTGACGTACGGGTAAGAATTGATATTCTTTTTCTATTTGGAACGGTTATGGTTAGTGATAACTGACAACAGTAGTGTAGCGACCATTTTATCGGTGGAACTAATTTTTAACTATCTTTCATACCTTACAAGCAAAAAATATTCGAATAAAATATATCGTTTGAAGACGATTGGGGGGTTGACTATTTTGTAGTGAAAAACAGACACGGTGCAGTAATTGTTTGATTTGTCACGAAAAAGTGCTGTATTTAAAAAAAAACAATTAACAGGAATCACACACATTCAATGACACTTTTCTTCGAAGATCTTTTTCAAGAGGTGATAAATAGGCTTTCTTGAATAATATTTGTAACTGCACCAAAGTGTTTTGTCAGTGGTAATATCACAGCGGAAACAAAGACATCCTATGAAGTCTGTTATATTATTGGTAATTATATGAAGCCGTTTACTGATGTGAAAATTGTGAAGGAGTGTTTCTTAAATGCTTCTAATTTAGTGTTAGTGGCAAAAATAAAAAATATAATAAATAGTAATTAAAAAAGCAAACCAGGATATATATATATATATATAATATTTTGGTCAATTTTCCACATTTTAAATTTCCAATGCTATCTTGGTATTAAAGCACTTTTCTACCCCCCCCTCACCTCCCCTATTCATCTTCATGTTGCGGCTCACGTGAAATAGCTGACATATGTATGCGGCCCAGCAGAAAAAAAAGGTTGAGAACCCCCGGTCTAGTTCTTTGGCCTGTTAGATTGCTAGGACCCATCATGCCTGAACTTCTACTGAGATGAGATGAAGTCAATCGTGTTCAAGATTTCCATTGAATCATTTGAGGTTCTGGTCCCTTGCATGGACCTGAGAAACGCTGGGAATGTTCGAGAATGTTGAGAATTTCATGCAATGCAATTGGAAAGCCTATGTGAGTGTGTGTTGCCCAAGTTTCATACTTCGGTAGAGTGAGTGCTTTTTACCAAGGTGAAACTTGCTATTAAAATAGTGGTTCTCAAACTTTCACTACTGACGACCCAATTTTCAATCATAATTTTTATCGCCCCCCTCAAAAAAAAATAATAATGTATTAAATGCAATAATAATGCACTTTGGGGGCGCTAAAGCTACAATACGATCATAATTATAAACCGTACAAATTAACAAAATAAGTATTAAATTTTGTATATGTTACTTTTAAGTAATATATTTTTTTTTTACTTTTTAGTTCGATTCACTATAAAAGCGTGCTTTTTAGTTTGTTTTAAGACTATAATTTATTTTATAATTATTTTTACTATACACGATAAAAAACACAATTCCAGTGAATAATTTAATTAAAAGAAAATATACTTACCTTTTTTCAAGGACTTTTTAATTTTTCTTTGATAATTTGAGAAAAAATCCAATAAAACTAATGAAAATGTTACAAATGTGCGTGTCCTTAATAAAGGACATAAATCACAGACACTCTCTTTTTTCTAACAATACAGTAACATTATTTTCCCAGTAAAACTGTCTTATTTTGTTCACGTTATTGTAGTTTTGCTGTTGTTTGATGATCTACAAATAGAATTTTGAACTTTCTTCCTTGCGTCTTTTTGACAAGTCGAAGTGCTACATTTATGGCTTCATAGTTTTCTTCATAGAGTTCTATAGGCAGCATTTGAAAATTACAATTCAACTCAAACGTTTCATGTTTATCGCTTTTCTCATATTTACTCTCTTTCGCTATCTTGATTACTATGCATTATATCAGCAGGTTCTTCAATTGCTTGGTCAGTTTCAACTTCCTTCTATAGAAATCATAGGTGCCATTTTTTTATATTCTGCTCATTTACATTTATAAACCATAATAAGTCGTACAACACAGCAATCAAAATCCCAAAATTGTTCATGGGGGAAAGTTAGCATGTTCATAGAAAATATTTTTGAACAAAAGTGGTCGGGCAGGGAACACGATCAAAACTAGCAACTTGATTGTAAAAAAACTTTTGTCACTCTCAAAAAAGAGGCATATCTGTGACAAATTCATTTTAGTTCCCATTAAGACTGTCTAATAGGAGAATACTGTCAAGGTCACTGTTAATGAATAAACAGTTTCCCAGAATTAACAATTTTGTGAGCCTGGGTTGACTCTGCAGGTCTAAAAAAATAATCGTGTAAAACATTTTTCATTATGTATTATATGTTTCAGAATACTCATAAAAATACATCTTGGCCAAATAATCCTTCAAAAGGCTCAATATGCTTTTCCATATATCATAAAACTCTTTCACATGGAAAAAAAGCAACAGAAAAATATTATATTTACAACTTTCCTAAAAGAAAAAGAAACAGTGAAACATACCAGTAAGTTTGAAGGTCAAATATATAATAATCAATTTTTGCAATAAATTAAATGTTCCAAGTATTTGCCTTCCACACGAATACAGGTTCTACATCTTTTTAAAAGGTATCGCTTGATGAGAATTTAGAGTAACTAGTTATATTAATTTCTTCCACTGCTTCAGAAATTCCTTTGGTGCAGTTCGGTTACATTTTCGATTGGCTTAAAAAAAGTTAGAAGACAAACACTTCGATTCATTAAAGTATTACAAAATAGTTTTCCGTTTTATTTTTAAATTGAATTTGAGTCACACACTTAAGATTGGGTTTTTTAAAATGAAATCATTTTGTAAAAAAAAAAAAAGGCAATAATTCTTGCGAATAGAAAAGTAGCAAGTGCTACAACATTTTGGAATCTTAACTAAATGTACCTTCTTTCGAAGAAGTTACCTGGGTTTCCATGAAATATTTTTCTTTTTGTGGAGAGTTAAAGTTAAGAAACATCATTTTCTCAAACTAAATTATTTTTAACTACATTAGTTTTTGCTCGATTTGTGATTGATTATTAGCACAGCAATGTAAGATCTCGATAGTGAAAAAATCTCTGCGAAATTGTAAAATGTATGGTCACAGTAGCTAACGATGTGAAAGAGGTTGTCAATATTCTCCATTTTCAAAAATATGCAAGTCATCGCTTAACCAACTGCTGGAAACTTTTTTTAATTTTCCCACAATTGATACGACCCTCCTTCCCTTTCACCTCGAGCCCACTTGACGTTGGGTTTCGGAAATATATATATATATGAGTGTGACCCAAAAGAAACGAGACTAAGGGTGCAGCTTGAAAAGTTGGAGTGGGCAACAACTGTTTTGGTGACATCATCCCACACTCCTACTCTTTCCATGCAGCCAGTTTCGACTTTACCTATCACTTCAATTGGGACAACTGCGTCATTGAGCGAACACGTGCATCTGCCGGGAAAATGTCTAATGTAAAAACCGAACAGAGAGAGAGTGAATCAACATGAAGATTCTAGTGAAACCTAAGAAATCGGACACGGAAACATTTGAAATATTAACCGAGGCTTTTGGAAATGAAGCTTTGTCTTGTGTACGTGTGTTTGGATGGCATAAGCGATTTTAAGGGGGAAGAGACAATGTGGAAGATATTGAAAGTGCTGAATGCCCAAGGTCAGTGATTACAGACCAATACATTGTCCAAGTTCGTGATGCGGTCCAGGTGACCGAAGATTACATTTTAGTGCAGTGGTGGAGTTGGTTAACTTGGATAGAGGAGCTGTTCGACGCATTTTAACTGATGAATTACACGAGATGAAGACTTGTTTGAAGGTTTTTCCAAAAGTTCTGTCCGATGACCAAAAACAGTGTGTGTGGACCTGTTAGGATGCATTGCAAACGAGCAAAATTTGTTGGAACCGGTTATAACATGTGATGAGACATAGAGTTTTACCGCTGACCTAGAAAGTAAGCGGCAGTCGATGCAGTGGAAGTCTCCTGGATCCCAAAGACTCAAAAATACAAGCTTGTCAAAATCGAAATTCAAGGCAATGCTAATTGTCTTCTTCGACGTTAATGGAATCGTACTGATCGAGTGAGTTCCCAATTATCAGACTATTAATCAACACTATTACATTGATGTACTAAAAAAACTTCGTGAAAAAATCTGGGGGAAGGCCACAGTGTTGTGGAGTGATGGATAGCTGTTGCGCCAGGCATGCACCCGCCACACATCTTATCTGTCAAGAAGTTTCTGGCCTGCAAAAACATTACTGTCATGGGGCATCCTTATTATTCACCTGATTTGGCTCCATGCAACTTTCCTTCATTTCGTACAGTTAAATCTTGTTTAAGGTATCCGACTAGGTTCGGAAGGGTGATTTTGCAAAAGCGTATGATTGGATAATACTTATGATATTTATTGTCACTTAGATTAGAAAATGATATAAAATTGTTTTAAGAATGTTCTTACAATAAAAAATTATTTAAGTACAATATTTTTGTAAACTTGTGGGCTCTTTTCGGATCGTGTTCGAATTGTGAAAAGAAAATAATTGCAGTCAGGATTTTGTCCCTCTGTTTTATTGCACATCTTCCATGGGACATTTCATAAGAAAAAGAATATATTTAGATGATCCAAGATTACAAACCATCGTCCAGCAGTCTTTCCTTTATCCGACCACGTTTTTCGCGCCACCGCTCCCCCATTTTCTCCTCGTTCGGTCCCTTCTCTCCTCTGTCGTTGTCAGATCCTTCTGTCTATATCATGTGTCTCGTTCGACCTGTTGCCAGGTGCAGGCAGTAGATGCTTACACGCCCCACCTAAGAGTAAAATTTGCCCCTTGTGGCTGATTTTACCATTTCAAACACCAGGAACAGAAAATTCACAAACAGAACACACAATAATTGCAACAGTCAATAGTTTTGATGATTGTTCTAGTGATAGTTCCTTTAAACAAACACATGAAATAATATAAATAGTTCACCCAATTGAATTAAGTGACTATGTTCCCAGAAAGATCTAAACTGTAATGGGATTGCAAACAGATACATAGAAAACACATTATACAAAAAAAAAAAAAACAATACTAAACATATACAACACAGTCCTTATCTTAATCTAGACAATATTTATTTCATTAACTCATGAATGTGTGAATGCTCAATGAATTCACTGAATCTATATTAAGTATACGGAAGAAAACTTTCCTGCGGCTCTAATTTGCCTTTGGCCGGTATGATTTCCGACCAAACCCATTCTAATACAAAGTTAATTTGCTTTACACGATTTTTCCAAATTTGCATTAGAATGTCTATATCGACTATTCGAGGTACAACAAACTGCTGTAACATTCTTAAAACCTGAGTCGTAAAATTACATCCATAAGAAGAAGTGCATACAGTCTTAAACCTCATTTTTTTAGTTGTGTAAATTCCAAACGACATAACGCATGCGGCATACTTCAGATAACTCATCGTGAGAGAACGACAAAAATACCACTTCCACAAATCCAGTACCGTGACCCACGATGCTGCGCTATTCTTTTCTACAAAACCTTCCCTTTTCAACAAAAGATAAATCTCGGGGTTCTCGAAAATATGTTTAACAAAGCTTCACGGGTTACCTTCACACTGAGACTAGTCACCGGCATAGCCTCGCCCCACCTAGTGTGCTGATCAACCAGACATAAAATATATTTATGTCCGTTTGAGCTTGGCGGATCAATTGGATCTATCAGATCCATATTCACCACCTGAAATGGCAATTCAGGCCTTGCCACAGGTGTAATGGGTGATCGGTCTTTAATCCTAACCGATCGAGTGAACTGACATTCTTTACATGACTCACAAAATTTCTTCACATCGGCCCTCAGACCTTCCCAAAAGAAAGAATACTTGATTCGTTCAAGCGTCTTCTTGGGACCCATGTGACTACTAAACACGGAAGTATGCGCTAGTCTCAACACCTCAGTTCTTCTGCATTTCGGAAGTACCAGTTGCCCAATACTCTCCCCTAGTATTTTATCTCTATGAAATAGATACCCCTCTACTTCATAGTAGTTTCCTTTGCCTTCCTTAGCAGGCTTTCAAACCAATGCTAACTCGGCACAACACTCCTGCTCGGAATGAAAACTATCAGTCACCATGCTTCCTTTATCCATCTCAGCGGTCACCTCCACATCCTTAGTATCCAATGTTCCCACTTCATTCCGACATGAAGTAATATTCCTTTGAGAATCCTCAATGTGCTCCTGTGCTTTCTCTGGCAGAATACCCAATGAAACCTCGGTTTCATCTACATTTCCTGAGTTAACCCTCAGGTCCTGAGATCTTTGAGCCTGTGAATTCTCTTCACTCTGGGCTCCTCCCAACATATCCAAAACATCTGGTGGAAGCAACACGTCTTCTACCAAAACTTCTGCCAAAGTACATAACACTTGCTGGTGCACCACATTAACCTGGCCACCGGTAGCAAGACCAATTGGAACATATACTAAAGGACATTTAACCGCTGGACCGAAAATACCTTTCAAATAAATCGTGGAAGCTCCTTCAACCGAGATTCCAGGAACTAAGTCTTTCTTGATAACAGTAATTTCCATACCAGAATCCACTAAAGCATGGGCTAATTTCCCATCTACACTGATAGATGTTTTCACTAGTTTACTTAATTTGTCTTCAATAGCCCGCCTAGGAATGACTTTACCTAGCAAATCAACTCTTGCAGTGACCGTCCCATCTTCCAATTCTGTCCCTTCCGTTGACACCTTATTCACAGTAAGTCTTTTATTATCTACCCCTTTGTTTTTCGGACAATCCCGCTTGAAATGTTTATCTGATCCGCAGGTGAAACAAGCGAATTTTTTAATTTCAGTTACTTGACCTTTATCAAAGTTTTTCCTAGAAGAAATATTATCTGACTTTTTCTCCCCAAATGGCTGTTTACCCCAACTACCATTAAAAAACTTCTCTTTTCATTATCATTCCATTTTGCTCTCGCAGGTCCATCGTAGGATTTCCCTTTGGAAGCGTAAAATATATCACATTGTTTGCCCAAGTCCCTGGGTTTTTACCATTCTTCCCCTTGGAGCACAACAATATGGATCGCCGTCTCAGAATCCAACATTTCAAACATTTTATCTGCTACGATCAGTTGATTAACTGACTCAAAATCATTCGCACCTCTTCACTTACAGTAGTATAACCACATCGATGTTAAACGGGACGCGAACTGAGAGAAAGTTTCGTCAGAGTTACGTTTGGCCTTTCTAAAATTTTTTCTAAACATATTTTTGGTGAGGGTTCATACTCCTTGAGCACAACCTGTTTTAAAGACTCGTAATCTTTTAATTCTTCTTCGCCTAGGTTAACTAATAAGTTTGACACTTTGTCTCCTAACATGCATAACAAAACCTTCGGTTTTAACTCATAGCTGACATTTTCACTAGCGAAAGCTTTTTCAAGACTAGAAAAAAAATAGTCCCACCCATCTGATTTATTGGGTACCTTTACAGTTAAGAGCCTAATCATTTTAACTAACTTCATCTAAAGATTTCACACGTGAGGTTTGACCATTATTTTGAGTGGCACTCTGATTAGCGTTCCTAGATAATTCTATTTCCAAGCGTAATTTTTCAATTGATAATTGTTCTTGTTGTTCTAGTTTTTGCTGCTGTTCTGTCTCTAACCTTTGGGCTGTAATAACTTCCAATAACTCTTTTGCCTCTTCCTCCTTGTAATATTTATCAGAGATTATTAAATCCCTTAAAACAATTTTTGATATAGACGAATCAGGTGACTCATCTAAGTCCCGCGCTAATTGAATTAAGTCAATTTTCTTACTTCTAATGAGAAATACCATTTTTAATAAAGCTAAACCTAATACCAAATTACCTTCTGACAAATTTAACTACAAACACTTAAAAGACCTAGTACTATATATTTAACAAGCAAAAAAATAATACACTCGTTTTTTCTCAGAGTACTCAAATTCCAGAAACACAACACGAAATATGTTTGCAATAAAACTTATATGCGACACAGTTATTTGTTACTAATCTGAACGTAGAACCTTTTTAAAAAAAACACACAATTAACAACATACTTAAGCTACATTACCATAGAATTATTTCTCAAATCATAAATCTACTCTTAGTTTCTTTTTTTTAATTAAAAGAAGAATCTTATGCAGAAAACAAAAAACCAATATATATATATATATATACATCCTAAATTACGAGCAAAGGAAATAACCTCAGATTGCATTAAACCATCAACTAACTGACAAATTGCAACACTTTTACTTAAAATGAAAAACAATCATATAATATTTAAAAAAAACATGCCATATTCTGAGTCATAAATAACCTACAAAATCTCTTATTTACAACATTTTAACAGGAAGTCTACTTGAAATACATATACATTTTTTTAATGGATATTTTTCATGGACTCAAACACACATTTTTCGCAACTATTATTTCAAGATAAATTAATCTAATTCTTTTTTTTTAAATTCTGCAAACTGAATTGTTATGCAAAACACTTTCTATACCCAGATTTTAATTTTTGAGACAACTTCAAAACAGTAAAGATTGATGGTAAAAAAAAAGAAATTGTAGTTTAACACTATGTAGAACTCTAAATAACATATTTTACAACATTTAAAATGATACCCTATTATTTCCAGGTAAAATAAGTACACAATAATCTTCTTATTACATCTACACAATAATCCAACAACATAGAATATTGCAATAAACAAATGAAATTTTCTTTTCCAGATATGTATATGTTTCTGCTTTTTCTATTTTTTTAAACAAATTAAATATGACTGCATCCCATTACTCGTTTAAATATTTACACAATATTTTAACTTAGGGGAACAATAGCCACTTACCGCGACATGAACGCTGTTTCTGTACTTGAACACTACTGGGATTTCCTTCGTTGTTTTCAGATCACAGCTCCATTCATCAGAGATTGAAGAAAAATACGGCATTTGTTTATTCCATAGACAACTTGCCGGGTGATGGTAAAACTCCATATGAAGAAGGTCTTGTTTTTTTTCACTTGAAACTGCTGCAGAGCAATTCCTGGGATCCACGTGGTCATCAACTTGAAAATACAGTGCAGGGTTCTATTTCCTTGTTAAAAATTTTCTTTCAAACTGAATGTCCACTAGAACCTTGTTCACAATTATGTAGTACGAACACCGATCAATTTGAAATATTTTGTTCATTTAACTTCTGATTAACATTGCTCCATCGCAATCGCACTTCTGACACCAATGTAAACTTGTGGGTTCTTTTCGGATCGTGTTCGAATTGTGAAAAGAAAATAATTGCAGTCAGGATTTTGTCCCTCTGTTTTATTGCACATCTTCCATGGGACATTTCATAAGAAAAAGAATATATTTAGATTGTTGTTCTTTTTGTGAAATCACTTCCACTACGGTATCTTGGGACATCACATTTATTTATTTAAATACGAAAATAATGATCGCGGATACTGCATACAGCAAGTCTGACCCAAAAGCACACAGCGACCGGTCAGCTCGTCAACCCCGTAGAAGGAATGCGTGGGAGTGAAGCGGGAAAAAGAACGCGTGGGCGGATCACTCAGTTATCTTTCCGGCAGAAAAAATAGTTCACTCGCTTCACCCCAACATACCCCTCCTGCAAGTGATACATTTTTTTCAAACAATACAAACATTATAGACATATACACAATACACATAAAATATAACAATAAACACAGTGACATAAAATCAAGAGAGTAATGCAATTTTTTGCATTGAATATTCCAACTTTTCTACATTCATGGCTTTCGTAAGGAAATCTGCAATTAAAAATTCTGTTTGGACATATTCTAATTTATAATTACAGTATCTTCAATTAAATCCTTTATAAAATGAAAACGTAAGTTCATATGCCTTGATTTATTTGAAGAACGGGTACCCTTAATCCACTGAATTGCTGCTTGGCTATATGAATTTAAAGTTACAGCATTATTTATAAATTGTTCACATTTTAATTCAGTTAACAAATTTAATTTGATTAAAACCCGCTGCTACAAGCCTTGCTTTGTATTTTATATTTTTCCCAGCATCATCTTGTTTTTAATTTTTGTTTTTAATTTTGATTTCACAGGTTTTTGTACAATTTCCCAAACTTTATGTTTAGCTAACGAATCTAATTCATTCTCCATTGCTAATTTCCAATTTTTCCAATTAGCACTATTTTCTGCCTCAAAATAAGAGTTTGGTACATTATTCACCAAATGGACAGACATCAGCTTAGATTTTAGTCTTTCCGATCTTCTAACAGGGATTTGATTTTGCACATCATTCAATTCAAGTACTGGAATTTGGATTCTGCCTGTCCGAGGTGATGACGTGGTCTGAAGGGGAATTGAGTTATCATTCTCAATTGCTCCAGGTCCATTATTTATATCAAAATTATACAACACTCCATCCTCTGTATTTTGATTAATTTCGTTTCTTTCGGGAGAGACTTCAAAAAACGAGTCAATATCCCATGTTTCATTTCCTATCTCACCTAAATAATTACTACCCTTTAAATATTCATTAAATTTAACTGATCTCTCCTCAATTACTTTTTGATTTTTAATATCATAAATTCGATATCCCCTCCTTTCTCTAGCATAATTCCACGTCTTCCTGGAACTTCAAATTTATTTCTCAATACTTTCGGAACGTGAAAATAGGCCACACAGCCAAATTTTTTCAGATAATTTAATTTTGGTTTATTACCTGTCCAAATTTCTAATGGTATTTTTTCTTTCCCTTTTCGTGGTGTAACATTAGATACTTGAGTACTACAACTAATAGCTTCAGCCCAAAATTTTAAAGGAAGTTTACTTTCATATAATAAAGATCTAGCTCTTTCTAGAAGAACACGGTTGGCTCTTTCTGCCTTGCCATTTGATTCACTATTGTATGGAATAGTTTTTTCATGAAATATTCCTGAATTAGCCAGGTAAGTATCTAGTTGTTCATTTACAAATTCTAACCCATTATCAGTTCTTATCTTTTTAATCCTTTTATCAGTTAAATTTTCATATTTGGCTTTAAATTGAGAAAATATATCAAACACTTCATATTTATTTTTTAAGAAATAAGTAAAGTACATGCCAGAAAAATCATCTACAATTACCATAAAATGTTTTGTACCACCATGCGATTCGATATTAATTGGACCACACAGGTCGGCATGGAGCAACTCAAGAATTTGTGAGCTTTGATATATATCAATACTATGATGAGTTTTTCTGGTTACCTTACTTATATCACAAGTTTCACATGTGAAATTATTTACATTATCAATATCAATATAATCTTTCATTTTAAGCATATATTTACAATTTAAATGACATAACCTGTTATGCCAAATTTCATAATTATTAGTAGATTGGTCAGAAATAAAACACTCAGAATTATACATAGGTTCTAATTTAATTTCTAATCTACCATTATTTTTAAATGCTTTAGTTATTAACCTATCATTTTTATCATATATGAATACACAATTATTTTCTGATTTAATCTTACAACCTTTATCCATTAAACATGTTACAGACAGTAAATTACATCTTAATTGAGGAAGATAACTGGCATCAGTAATTGTTAGATTAATAGAATTACAATGTTTTGTACTCACAGTTTTAGCTGAAACGTTTCCAGTTCCTTGGTTCATCATTTTAGAATTTTTATCGGCTAAGTAAATGTCCATCACTTCTGGACTAATATTTTTGAACCACACAGATTCTTTAGCCATATGACAGGATGCACCACTATCCAGAATCCAGAAATTGTCAGAAAGTTTTTCTTCTCGATGGGAAGCTGTAAATACGTGTCCATTTCTAGACGAATTGTTTCTTTGGCTTGTACTTGGAGAGTTTTGTTTCTATAATAACAGTCCTTAGCTAGATGATTTGATTTTCTGCAAATATAACACAGTCTCGTTTGCTTTTTATTTTTTCTCTTACAATAAAATGCTTCAGAATTAATTCCATCCATGCGAGTTTTAATTGGCAAGTTTAAAGTTGCTTCTTCTTCCCTTAACATTTGTAATATTTCGTCCATGTTTTTTCCTCTTTGTGTTTTCAGAATATCGCGCACTTTGGAGAAATTTCCATTTAATTCTCTAACGGTATGATAGACCAATTCCCTCGGCGCCACGTCCAGTCCAAGGGAGTGACACTTAGTCGAAATCCCCCGCGCTCTTGCAATATAATCTGCTACAGTTTCTCCATTTTTCATTCTGATGTTTTTTAGTTCATTGCCCACGTCAATTTTTCGGTCTTCGCCTTCGCCGATGTAAGTCGCTCTAATTT
The DNA here is from genome assembly GCA_019973935.1 of Trichonephila clavipes. Taxonomy (NCBI): domain Eukaryota; kingdom Metazoa; phylum Arthropoda; class Arachnida; order Araneae; family Nephilidae; genus Trichonephila; species Trichonephila clavipes. The sequence goes on along the minus strand of BMAU01005711.1, from coordinate 55,722 downwards.
TATCCCACAGCACTTTCGCGTTGTCTTCCGCCGCGAACTGTAAGGCTTGCTCATCTGCGAGCGATAACTTAATGTATGCTATTGCATCTGAGTTTTTCGTAATCCAGTCCATTTCATCTTTACGGGTACGGTCTTCAGGTTTTTCGTTTAAGATTAGAGAGTCTAATCTCTTTAAGCTAAGAGCAGCTTTCATCTTAAGCTCCCAAATAAAATAGTTCGTTCCGTTTAAATCGGGAATAGTTATCTTATCCATTGTAGGTAGAAAGGTTTAAACGTTCACAAAGTCAACTAACTCATCACACAGATTAACCACGCTCTGCCACCACTTGTTGTTCGTTTTGTGAAATCCCTTCCACTACGGTATCTTGGGACATCACATTTATTTATATAAATAAGAAAAAAATGATCGCGGATACTGCACACAGCAAGTCTGACCCCAAAGCACACAGCGACCGGTCAGCTCGTCAACCCCGTAGAAGGAATGCGTGGGAGTGAAGCGGGAAAAAGAGCGCGTGGGCGGATCACTCAGTTATCCTTCCGCCAGAAAAAATAGTTCACTCGCTTCACCCCAACATAGATGATCCAAGATTACAAACCATCGTCCCGCAGTCTTTCCTTTATCCGACCACGTTTTTCGCGCCACCGCTCCCCCATTTTCTCCTCGTTCGGCCCCTTCTCTCCTCTGTCGTTGTCAGATCCTTCTCTCCATATCGTGCGTCTCGTTCGACCTGTTGCCAGGTGCAGGCAGTAGATCTTTACAATTTTGACAAAAAATGAACTTAGAATGACCCATTTTTAAAATATTCTTCTTTTGTGAAAAATGCTTCTAGAAAATCATATTTTGCCTGTATATAGCTCAGACCTTTTTACAGCGGCTCAACTAGAATTTTTGAAATATATAACTTAGAAGGGGGTTTATCCATGTTTTACGACAACAGAGGGGAGATATTTTAAGAAAAAAACGCCGATAATTATTTCACTTGGTTGCAACTCTGAAACTAATGTGAATTTTTTTTAAAAAAATAGTTCGGACTCTTTGGAGAAGTCTTTACTTTATATAAGGAAAATATTATTATTTTAGAAGCATTTTTTATGAAAGGAGAACATTTTGAAAAAATATTATTCTAAGTTAATTTTTTGCCAAAATATTGTATTTAAATAAATCTTTTTTGTCAAAATGTCCTTAAAACAATTTTATGTATATATTCTAATCTAAGTGACACTAAATATCACGAAAATTATCCATTTATACGCTTTTTTAAAATCACGGTTCTGAAACTGAGAGGGAAGACCTCTGTAATCGGCGTGTGGTTATGGCGCATCGTACTGCACCTGCGGCAGAAATTCGAGCTGCAGTTGGTCCCACAGTGACACAACGAATTGTTAGAAACCGGTTACCAAGGACAGCTCCGAACAAGAAAGCCTGTAACGTGCATTCCACTGACTCCAAGCCATTGTCGTTTGTGAAGCCACTGTTGTCAAGCCAGAGCTCATTGGACTACGGCAGTGGTTCTCAAACTTTCACTACTGGCGACCCAATTTTCAATCATACTTTTTATCGCCCCCCCTAAAAATAATAATGTATTGAATGCAATAATATGCAATTTGGCGCTAGAGCTATTATACGATCATAATTATAAACCGTACAAATTAACAAGATAAGTATTAAATTTTGTATATGTAACTTTTAATATATTTTTTTTTACCTTTTAGTTCGATTCACTATAAAAGCGTGCTTTTTAGTTTGTTTTAAAACTATAATTTATTTTATAATTATTTTTACTATACACGATAAAAAACACAATTCCAGTGAATAATTTAATTAAGAGAAAATATACTTACCTACTTTCAAGGACTTTTCAATTTTTCTTAGAAAATTTGAGAAAAAATCCAATAAAACTAAAGAAAATGTTCCAAATGTGCGAATCCTTAATAAAGGACATAAATCACGGACACTTTTCGCTAACAACACAGGAACGTTATTTTCCAGCCAAACTGTCATATTTTTTTCACGTTTTTGTAGTTTTGCTGTTGTTTTATGATCTACAAATAGCATTTTGAACTTTTTCTTCCTTGCGTCTTTTTGACAAGGCGAAGTACTACATTATATCTCCATAGTTTTCTTCATAGAGATCTTTAGGCAGCATTTGAAAATTTCAAATCAACTCAACCGTTTCATGTCTAACGCTTTTCTGATATTTACTTTCGCTATCTTGATTAATATGCATTATTTCAGTAGGTTCTTCAATTGCTTGATCAGTTTCAACTTCCTTCAATAGAAATCATAGGTGCCATTTTTTTTAATATTCTGCTTATTTACATTTATAAACCATAATACGTCGTACAACACAGCAATCAAAACCACAAAATTGTTCATGGGGAAAATGTAGTTCTAAAAAATAATTATGTAAAACGTTTTTCATTATGCATTATATGTTTCAGAATACTCATGCTTATCCATATATCATAAAACTCTTTCGCATGGAAAAAGATGAAAGAGAAATATATTCTAAATATTTACAACTTCTCTAAAAAAAGACGGAAATAACCATACCAGTAAGTTCGAAGGTCAGCTGAAGTAATATTTTAGGTTAAAAGAAACGTAATAAAAAAAAATCTCTCGTCGTTTGATATCGTTAAAAGAAACGTAAAAAAAAAAAAAAAAAAAAAAAAAAAAAAAAAAAAAAAAAAAAAAATCCCTCATCGTTCTCATATTGATCGCAAAGCAAACAAAATATTTTTAATTTGGTTATAGGATCAAAGATGGCTAATGAACGTTTGAAGTGGAATCTTATTTTTGATGATCACCAAAAGATAAAAATAAATTATCAGTGTAAATGTGTATTTTTATTATGTCAGAAAGCATTTTGTTTTACTTCATTCCAAAAAATTATTTTTTAAACCTTTTATTTTCAATATGCTCCCCCCAGGGGGCGCGCCCCGCAGTTTGTGAGACACTGGACTACGGAGTGAAGATCTGTTGTGTTTTCTAATGAAAGCAGATTCCGCCTTGAGGGCAGCGACTGCCGTGTGTAGGTCAGAAGGACGCCACCTGCAGCCAAACTGTCAGCAGCCTAGACACACTGGACCTACACCTGGAGTCATGGTCTGGTGAGCAATTTCCTATGACAGCAGGAACACTCTCGCAAATGTGTTCGTTAGTCTTGTAATTCAATCTATTGTACTGCTATTCATGAACGGCATTCAAGGGGGTGTTTTCTAACACAACAAGGATAACACTTGCCCTCACACCACTGTTGTCACTCAACGTGCTCTACAGAGTGTTGGCATGTTACCTTGGCTTGCGAGATCACCAGATCTATCTGTAATAGAGCACGTATGGGATATCATTGGATTACAACTCCAGCATTATCCACAGCCAGCACTGGCCGCCTTAGTATTGACACAACAATTACAGCAAGCATGGAACCCCATACCACAAAGTGAAATTCGTCACCTGAATGACACAATGCATGCAGACTTGAATTAAAATTTTTGGAGGTTACACCGGTTATTAATGTAACAGCATTTCACATTTGAAATGCACTTTCTTGAGTTTAAAATCTATGATCTTGAAAATTTAAGCAATTAAACATGTTAACTAGACTATTGCATTGTCCAAATTTCTTTACTCTACAATAATTTTTTCTTGGTGTTGGGATTTTTTCCCCATCAGTGTATTTTGAAAATCTTTATTTCACCGCATCTTTTAAAAAATATTACCTATTAAAGTGGAAATAAAGGACATGCATTTTTTAAATAGAATTTCGCAAAAGAAATCTTTTTCTCACTAATAAGTAAAAACTCTCTGAAACTGAGATAAATGTATTGTTTCAAAAGTGCCGCTAATCCTAAAAAGTGTTATGTTTTTGTTTAAAAAAATGATCCATTTTTAGAAAAATAAAGTAATATCAAGAATTTCCATATCAAAGAGTAAGTGATTGCGTGGAAATTCCCGGTGAGATGTATGTCGCTTAGCAACCCTATCTCAGACAACAAATAATACATAATAAGGAGTGCTTGAGTGGAGAGAGAGAAAAAAAATAGGACAAGACAGAGAGAGAGAGGGAAAAAAATTCGTTTTACGAATCATTTTAATTCGTAAATTCAGCCATACTTTTGAGGTTAGTAGCATTATTAAGCATTTATAAAGCAAAAAAATATGCCAAACATCTAAAAAGCATTATTTAAAAATAATTTTAGTAAGAAAACAAAAATCTCTCTCTCTCTATATATATATTCGTATTTCTAAAATACTTACAAAATATACAACACGCTGAAATTGTGAAGATTCATCTTCTCACAGGTTGAGTATAAGGCTGAAAAGTAGTTGAAAGAGCTTCTATCATGTGACAGCGGCAGCTTCCAGCCTTATTTTAGATTGAGAAGAAAGGAAGGGGGGCGCTAATCGGGTTTTCTTTAAAAGAAATTTAAATACCATGCACAGTTATGTTATTACAGTTATTATGGGTAATCAATTCCTACTATTTTGTAGCTCACACTCTCTCTATATATTTATTTATTTATCTTCCTGGAATTTTCAATCGTTAATAAAATACACTTTAAAGTGCTCCCCTGAGCTGAAATTTTATATACATGAGTATTTTGGATGACAATACAATAATTTAATTATAATTAATAAAAATTAATTGATTAAAACTAATTATTTAAAGAATTACAAATACCGCCACGTTGGCATCATTTTTGGCAACTTGTGTCAAAACTTGAAAAGGTTTTTTTCTCACGTTTTAAAGAATTCAGTTGTACAGATAACAATACGATGCTTTAATGATAATGAATAAAAATGAACTACCACTTAATGTTGTGATTCCGTTCTATGTATATACATATGTATATTAATTGTAACTATTTAATAAAAATTGGCTAAAATAAAAATTTTCTTTTTTGATCTAAGTAGAAATTGACTTAATTTTTTTTTATATTTCTTGTTTTTAGTTATTGTGATACTTAAAGATTATAATTGAAACCCTCATTAAAGCATTTAAAAAATGAAAGTTACAAACAAAATATATGCGAAGTGAAAAATAAACCAAACCAAATGCAGAATAAGAATTTTAAAAAACAACATTGATTTTTTAAAATCATTGTTAAAGAAAGTCATACGTATATACGCTTTTCCCCAAATAATGTTGTTGTTTCTGACGCCGCCAAATCTACGGTGTCAGATTGAGCCCCACGAAATTCATCCTGGCAAAAAGCTAACCTTACGTCTTTCGTTAGACGCAGCTTTGAGCATTTTACAGGTAGCAGTACGATTTGGCTCGGTTCCACCCCAATTTTGAGAGAGAACATTCTAAATGGGGTCAGAGACATCCCACCTCTTCTCCACTTCCACAAACCACTCGAGAGGACTTGCTACTCGATGAGTATTTAGAATGCCCCCCCCATACTTCATTGGCACTATACAGATACAAACATCCATGCCTTCTCCAAGATTCTAACCCAGACCCTACAGCACAGCATTCAGTGTCACTAACCACTGTATCACGCCGGATACGCGATACAGTGTAGGAACGCGTGTAGTCAAGTGAAAATACGAAAAGTAGAGGTAGCATACATGTTCTAAATGATTAAAGAAACAAACAAGAATATGCAATAGAGCTTATTCAGTATTTATCGTGGAGCCCATGGGTCTCTAAACTGAGAGGCGTACTATGAATGAGGATACCATCATGGTATCCTGAAATATTCCTTGCCAAGTCAAATCCGAGGCAGATCTCGATTTTTCAGCAGTATGTAGATGTGATGTTACGGTACGTTCCATTCAGGATATAGGACCAAGCATTGTCCTGTAGGAAGAATTGGCCGTGGTTTGCCTGCATAAGAAGAAGCAAGACAACTTGTGGGATTTACCGGTGTGATGTAAAACTGCCGGTCCTGCGCACAATAGATCTTCGCTTTTCAACCATGATCGAAAAAATCGGCTGGCAGGGGACATTTCCCGGGGAGCCACTACTCCCGTCCACGACCGTCATTCTTCCAGAAGTCGTTCCACATCCAACCTGTTCCACTCATTAAAAGAAACATTTGCCGGATTTTAAGTCTGTGAGTGTAATAGTTTCGAAACGGAAATTTTGGTCTAAAACGCCCCGCAACTCCCTTCGCCTCTATGAAAGGAACACGTCTGTAAAATTGCAAGCCAGGGATACTCAACCTTTTTTCTGCCGGCACATACATATACGTCAGCTTTCTCACGCGGGTATGATGGCTATTTCATGTGGGCCGCAACATGAGGATTAATGAGGGGGGAGGGAGAAGACCAAGATAACATTGAAAATTTAAAATGTGGAAATGGATCAAAATATTAAAACTCCTATTTTGCTTTTTCTAATTATTATATATTTTTTAATTTTTGTCCCTAGTTTTTTAAATTGGAAGCACTTAAGAATCATTCTTTCACAATTTCTGCATCAGTAAACGGTATCATATGATTACCAATGATGTAACAAATTTCATGGGGTGTCTTCGTTATCGCTATGACATGACCACTGACAAAACACTTTTTGCTGCTGCAAAGATTATTCAAGAAATCCAATTTATCACCTCTCTTGGCATCCTTTCGATTCATCCATTGATGGTTGCCTTTGCCGAGCCACATCCACTGCCATGCGCAGATCCTCCTCGGTTCCAATGATATCACATAGGTGTTCGATGACAGAGAAGGGCTTGTCAAATCCAGTCAGGCTGTTAAGACATCCCAAGCGATATGCGGTTGGGCATTGTAATGCTGGAATACCGTATTGGGTGCGCTCTGAACAACAGGTTTTACAACTTGTGTGACGTAGTGGTTAGCTGTCAAACGACTATCAATGTGAACCAGAGGCCATCAAACATTATGCCTCTCAAACCATGACGTCTGGTGTAGGACCAGTTTGACGCTTCGCGAATGATTCGTAGCATTCTCCGGGTAGCCGTCATTCCTCCACAGACAGAAACGAGATTTATTTGTGAACAACACTCGATGTTATTCGATGGTCTGGGTACGATGATGACGACACCATGCCAGGCGTCAATGGTATGTCTGTTGCTGGTACCCTTGCACGTAACTATACTTAATGCAATCTGTTGCGTAGGGTTTGAATGGACACAGATCCACCTGTTTCGGATGTCACGTGCCATGGAAAAAGACTCTATAATGGTCAACTGGGTGAATACGCCAGTCTGACGTGCGCCTGTGTGTGCCATTTTCTCTTCAGCGTGCACGTAGACTTTCATGAATCTCTCGTGTGACACAACATCGGATGGTACTCACGTTGAGCCCAACACGAGTTGCTATTGTGCGCAGCGACAATCACAATTCATGGAATTCTTTAATACGGTCATGTTCCCCGTCATTAACTGATGATGTTGAGCTCACTGAAGTCTCGGAGGCATTTACTACGATTCTTCGAAAGTCACAAATGCTACACAAAACCTCAGATGCTGTTTTTAGAAGGAAAAGTTGGTTATTAGTACCACTGTGACGGATCTTTACGCGATCTTCTCACTAATCCTATTGGGGGAATCTTTGGGCTAGCATTTACGTTTAGTTCACAGCCATCCTTCTGAAGAAGAAACCCTGATATGTACATTGCTGGCCACCGTAAATGCAACACCAAGAAAGACAAGAGATAGCACAACAAAATTTATTTTGTAGATAACATGTTGACCAAGTATCAAATGACTAAATTTATAGACTTCGGTGAAGTGTGGTTCCTGCCAGAATTAGTAGCCAGAGTAACCGCCATGGTTGGAGATCACCACTGCCACACGCCTCGGCATTGATTCAAGGAGACTTTGGATGTGTTCTTGGGGTACAGCAGACCAAGCAGCTTCCACACGTTGCCAAAGTTGTTCTGGTGTGGCAGCTGGGGTGTTATCTTTGTCAATCGTTGAACAATCATGGACCACATGTGAAAGATCCGGAGAGAGAGCCGGCCAGGAAGCAATTCAATCTGGTGATTGACGAAGAACCTTTGGACAATGCGTGCCACGTGTGGTCACGCATTATCCTGTTGAAATATGGCTGTGGCGAAGCCCTGAAGGTAAGGAAGAACAACTGACTACAACACCTCGGAGATGTAGCGCTGGCTGTTTAAAGAACCGGCAATGCGTACTAGAGAAGTGTGAGAGTGAAAGATAATTCCCTGAAAGGTAATCCACAATCTCGGTAGGCCACTATCCTTCCTCTGTCGAACTCGGATACTTGATCAAAATCTGATCGCTGTTTTCTACGAGACATAACGGATTGTTTTTGAAAAAACCACAAGAAAAACACAATTGCCGAACTTGAAATCGTCGAAATCTCCAAGCCTTAAATAGCGCTTTGAGGTAGCGCCACAGGCGCGCGTGATGTGTCTGCACTGAAATTCTAATCATTTGCATATCTCACCTCCACTGATGCATGTTGCAAATTCCATGTTATTTGCATGCTTCTTTCAGGGTGTTTGCATTTACGGTGGCTAGCAGTGTAGATGAGTTCGACTATATAAAGTCAGAGTTTTCTAATTCTAAGGAGAAGGAACTGAGAAGCTGTTATAGTCGCCACGAAAGTGAGATAGAATAAAGTTGATTTTCGCAGCTTAAGTTTGGGAGCAGGGTTTGCTACTGTATAAAATTAGTGGATAGGGGATTTGTAGTCAACGATTGATTCGGTTAAATTAAATTGGTTACTTGCGCTTGTTTGCTTAAGGTTTATTGCTTTCTCCCTATCAATCCTAGGACATTCACTTAAAGGTTAATCTATTGTTGATTAGTGTGCTTGTATAAAATAAATATTGGTTATAATGGAAGTTTCTGGTTCTACTTTTAATTCTCCCACACTCTTAGGTAGGCAAGACGGTGAAGGAGCAACTTCAGGGGTAAGTCGCTCACACCACGTGATCAGATGCAATTTAATAATTTGAATATCCATCTCACCACTATCAATCTTTAAATTTGTATGACGCTACTTGCATTATTTCTTTGTGTTGCAATTACACTTTTGAGGAGTGTATAGTTAAATATATACATGCATAGAGAGAGAGAGAGACTTTTTAAAACATGGATGTAAGTTGCAACAAGTAAGCAAATAATTATTTAGTTTTAATTACAGAGCAGTTAACGTTATTATATAAGTCCTTAGAAAAAGATTTTGAAAAGTTGTTTAGGGAACACGCTTGTTCAGTGATTTAAACAACAGTCCTCTTGATGGCTTATAAAAAAAAAGCACTCATCACAGCAGGTAATTTATTTTTAAAAAATAAGAACTCGACTATAAATCAAAACAATAAATACGGATTTTAATATTACATGGAAGAATTTAATACTCCAACAATTACAATGCTGCCTCGGTCGCTTAGAGGTAGCGTGCCCTTTCGTAAGCCCAAGGTTGCGATTCGATCCCGGCTGGAGTCGATAGATTTTCTGAATGCAAAAAATCGTGGGCACGTATTTCATATGATTATGTGGCATGTAAAATATCTCAAAAGCATCACTTTGGTTCTGGTACACTCGACAAAATTAAATCACAGCAATGTTTAGCATCCGACGAGAGTGTCAAAATTTGGTAGAGATAATCACCACTACATGTTGCCACCAATGAAATAACTCCCATACTTTAGAACTTGCCGTGTCTGCAAAGGCTGTTAAGCTAAAATGTAGCCCATTTGAGAGAGAGAGAGAAAAAAACAATGACAACGTAGATTTCATGTTCGGTCTCTGTGATAAATTGAAGTACTTTTAAAATTGTTTCTTTATGGAGAGTAATAGTAAGTTAAAAATCCTATCTGAATCATACTAGGGAGCCTGTAACCCTTGAGGACTCGTCCACTAGGTGACGGGTAGGAAAATACCTTCTTCGGGTGATAGAAGAAAACTGATATACCTTCCGTGGATCAAAAGACAGAAGTCCAACTCCTTGAGACAATAGTAACCATTTTTTCATGAGAGGTCATTTTACGAACCACAGTAATATCTGAAGCTGTTTCATCAGAGAAAGCAGAATAGGAGGATAGATTTCTGACTCTTTTACAAAGAAGGAAATATCTCTCACACACTCAAGTTCATAAGCAAGGCCAGAAACTAAGACAAGGAGCACATCTCCGGAAAGACTTTTGGAAAATGAAACAATGGGTCAAGACTGAAGAGGGCCATCTTCTCTGAAATATGACAATGAAATGAGAGAAAATATTGCTCTCAAGCATGACACTTCCTTCAAGAGCTTAATCTACCCTCTTCCATCCCACCAAAATAAATCTCAATCTGTCGAAACATTGAACAAAAAAAAGGAAACTGATGCTATTATTAGGGCAAAAGGTACTCGAACAATTGAAACCTTTTCGGGAGCTTATTTGGGACAAATTTATACAGGTCAGATGAGTCTCTCCAACAGGGGGGAGCCGTCATTCACATCACTCAACCAAACAGGACAACTATACTCCAAAAACTTGGAGCAAGCAACATCGCTTCCGACTTCACATGGGAATGAACAGCTACCCAGGAGGCCCTCAGAATTTACATAGACTTAAATTCTAATGATAAAGCCCAAGTACTTGTAATTTACTGGGACTTTAGGGCTGCCCTAGAGGTAATACTGCAAGGGACACTCAAAACTCATCTAGACGAACACAACACCTAGAAACAATCAACCTGATGCGAAAGGCACGCTCTATGCAATAGGTCCAGCGCCTGTTGTAATCGATGGAAACGAGACAACTAATGAACTAACTGCCTAAAAAGGCTAGAGATCTCAAACACTGAATCCCCGTCACTATTGAAGATGCTAATGCTATTTGCCAGATATAGACTCAAAAAACGTCCGATATGTGAAATTGATGTAGAGAAATTACAAATTTCTTTATTAGATTGAGAACCCACCATTTTGGAGAAATAAAAATCAATCAAGATGGTACCAGATCATATACAACTTGTACAAACTGCCATGAAGCAGAGCTTTCTCCAGAACATATCTTCAACTCTCCGGCAATACTTGAAGCTCTACAAAGCTTGGGAGAGTGAGTGAATATTAACATCGTACTTCTCAGCTACTTGAGGGCTTTTGGCAATGGACCTAGTAATTTTGAACCATGGTCAAGTGGCGAGGACGACACCCGAGGTGGCACTCCATCTTCTAGCTATCAGAGCACACCAACGGGGAGGATGTTTGAGCTCTCGACAGGTTAAATGTGCATCACTCTCCTACACGGCGGGTTTTCAGTGGTATTAGGCTCGAACTCACGGCATGCCGCCCTCGAGTCCGTTGCCTTAACCACTACACTACCGAGACCACACACAAAGCTTGGGAACTTTTTTGTGGAACATTTGTGGAGCTGGAAAAAAGCTGTAATTTTCACACTTGATCCATTTGACTTCTCTCAAAGGGCACGACACCAACGAACCATATGTCACTAAATTTAGCAATTCCATTTTGCTTACCTTGGCTGATGAAAATAAAATAATGCAGGGCAAAAGTACTCAACACATCAGAAACAAATTATTAAAAAAGAAAGAAAAAGTTTGTTTGTTGGTGTTTCAAATTACATTTTGAAGTTTGACTTAACATAAATAACATTAAAAAAACATTTGATCTACCTTTAACAATAGTCTGTTTTTTAAAACTATAAGCTATTCTTTTGTAATCATTTACCTGTATTTATATATATATAGATGCATATAAAGTTCTTAAACTAGCTATAATATCGTGAGAAAAAAAAAAGAAATTTTTAAAATTTTTTTTTCTCTCGAACTAAAGCGTGGGGTATCTAAACAGAAGTATTAGATTCGTTGCCTCCGGAGGGTGTTGGAGACAGATCTTAGAATTTTGATAAGGCTCCTGAGTAGGTCCCCTTCACTCCCAACTCCATCACTTGTGAAAAAAAAATGCAATCAGTTTTTTCTTTCTTTTTTTGTATGTGTGTAATCTGGAAAAAGCCATACGAATGGGTTATCTCAAAAAGAAAAAGAACTTCTGGAACAAAATAATCTTTCGACTTCGGAGTGAAATCGAAATAGAAAATAACTTTTATCCCTCCACGGGCATTTTCTGAAGGAAAAGATTTTTTTAAAAAATTATATTTTATGGATCATAAATTTTTGTCACCAAGAAAAAAAAAAAAAAAGGACATAATAATCTCATAATTACAAAAAAGAAAAAAAAACATTTTTCAAAATTTATGAGTTAAAATGATCTTTTCACTGAAAATATATTTAGTATTATATATTGAAGGAGTAAAAAATGTCATGAATATAGAAAACACAAAATAAAAAAATCCTACTTTTAAATGAAACAACTGAAAAGCAGCTTCTCCCACAATTCAAAAAATGCATGAACTTAATATTGAATGTAGAAAGTAAATAAATACACTGAAAGTTATACGCATCAACGTCGCACTATGTAGCTACACGAGGGCTATTAGTGACCGTAATTTTAAACCATGGTCAAGTGGCGAGGTACCCCCTCTCCTAACTTCCACACCACACCAACGGAAGAGGTCTACACGGCGGATCTTCAGCGGCACTTCGTTCGAACTCATGACACGCTGGTCGTGATCTTGGCCATCAGGCTACCGTGGCCATAGTGCAACCATGAAGCCAATCAGATTGCAACAAAAAAAGTCCTTATTAAGAAATAATATAAAAAAATTTCTACTCGGAGAAACCAGTTTTCCTGGTGATCAAGGTATCTGTTAAGCATGTGAGAGATAGATGCAGGTTCTTTGTATTGGAAAAGAATCATCGTGTCGTCTGCGTACAAACACATGCACGCACACACTTGCTGGTGCCTACTTACCTAGCCAGAGGCGGCGTAAGGCGTGGGCGGTGTGGGGCCACAGCCCACGGCCTCGCGGTGCATAGGGTCTCGTGCCTCAAAGCCGAAATAAATTAAACGAAAAATGAGGAAAATCCAAAAGTGCACACCACAGGGTTTTTTATTATCAGCGTTGGTCGTTGGTATTGCTATGATTGTTGTTCAACCTTCTTATTTATCTCTGTCAGAGGCGCGCGCGCGAGCCATCAGATGTATTTTTGTAACTGTGTAGTCAGTATTAATAAAAGCATTTTTCACACAGAATGGACTACTAATTCACCGTCGCATCAAAGGAAAACATTTGTAAAGCTGGAAATTGAAAAAATCAAAACCAAATCTCCTTCTCCAACCCAGCACGATGACGCTAAATGACAATGTTTACAACAGCAATTAAGTTTGATCATTGGAAATGATAAATAGAAAAAAATTTGTAGCTGGCTGGGGCATTCCTCTTCTCAAAAATTCTCCAAACTCACATTCAAAACCTAGCTCCATGAATGACTTGGAGGCTATGAAAACTAGGCAAATAGTTGCGGAGATTGTGAAACTAGGTATATCTAGCTTGTACGTCTGGTTCAAATGGTTTGAAAGCCTTACGCACTTATCTTATAGGTCGGATATCAAAAATTGTCCGTGAGGAAGGTGGATAGATTTCTAGTGGATGCACGTAAAATGTAAATGCAGGGGAAATTTCAGCACCAATCGGGACTTTTGGTGGATGCTCTTGGCTTTGGGACCACAAATGATGGCAATGATGCTAGTGAATTCTTTTGGAGGACCAGTAATAGCCTCATCATTAACAGAGAGTGATGAAATCATGATTAGAAAGCGCTTCATTTGGTCATGATCACCATAGCTTGTGGACATGAAATTCATGCACAGAGATTCAAAGAATTCTGCCCGGCTGCAGCTAAGCTTTATGTAGCGCTATATCTTTGGTATTACATGCTTCAGAGCCTCCAAAAAGTTCTGATACAAGAAAGTCTACTGTGTGTGTGTGTGTGTGTGTGGAAACTTCATACACTTATTTAAATTGATATCTAAATATGATCCTACTTTTACGGGAACACATAAATAGCATTAATAATAAACGACTTGAGCACCATTATGTAAGCCATAATATTCAAAGCGAATTGATAACAATTATGTCAAACATAGTTGCAAGTAAAGTGATTGGTAGGGTAAAAGAGGCAAAATATTATTCTTTTTTACTCGACTGCGCACTAGAGACTGTAGAAGAATTAAAAAAATGTTAGTCATCTTAAGATATTGTAATACATCAACTGGAAGTATAGAAGAAAACTTTATCCGATTTCTTGCTGTCACTGAAACGACTGGAGAATATTTGACTAATGCAATACTGGGTGAGCTAGAAAAAACGGCTCAGATATTCAGAACTGTCGTGGACAAGGATACGACAATGGCGCAAATATGGTAGGCATAAATAGTGGAGTTAAAACTCAAATATTAAATAGAAATCCAAGGGTATTTTTCACACCTTGCGGTCGTCATGACTGGAATCTGTTATTGGTAGACGCAGCTAATTCTTCAGTAGCAACAAAAACATTCTTTGGTTTTATTCTGATTTTTTTTTTTTTTTTTTTGCTATTTTCACACGTTCCAGCAAACGTTGGTAAATTATCAAAGATAAATTAAAGCTTACTATTAAGCCTTTATCTGACACAAGGGGGGAAAGCAGAATCCAGGCGATGAAAAGCCGTATTATTACAATTTTATGATGTTGTTGAATGCATAGAAAACTTTAAAAAAACCAAACGGAACAATCTGACACACTCCGTGTGATTGCAATTCCGTTTTAAATGAAATGTTCAGTTTGGAATGTATCGTATCGCGCTACATGCACGGTATGAGTTCTTAACACGAGTAATACCATAGGCAAGTTATGGCAATCTGTACAAGCCAGTGCTTCTCAAACTTGACCCAATTTTCAATCATAGTTTTTATCACGCCTCCATTACACAATAATAATGTATCGAATACAATACAAATGCACTTTGACACTAAAACTACAATACATTCTTCATTTTAAACCGTACATATTAACAAGATAAGTGTTAAATTTTGTATGTGTTACTTTTAGGTAATATATTTCAGGGCCGGCTCCAGCAGTTTTGCCGCCCGGACAAAAATGGAAAATGCCGCCCCTCTCTCCAAAGCAAAATTACAATTAAAAAAGATAACTTGTTCTCAAAGATGCACACCTGTACAACTTGAATAATTCTTTATGAACAAAAAAGGCAACAAAACTATATTATATAAATATAATATTTCTGTGCAGCCTTATATATATATGTATTACTTGAAGTCCAATAAAAATAATTCGAAATAAGTTATTCGTTATTAATTCAAACGAGTAAAATGTAAGAGAAGAAATCAACCATTTCAGTATGCCAATTTCTTCTAAAAAGAGTTTACTGATGGTGGGGATTACTAATGTTTATTTTTCTTTATAGTAACCACACTCAAGACTAAAATAAAACATCTCCTGTGACTCTCAATCTACCAAAAAACTGCTATTGCCCGTCCCCCTTTGAATAGCTGACACCGGAAGTCAGATGGGTGAAAGGAATGTCCGTAGTGGAGAGAAAGTTATTAGTGAAAAATTTGCAAACTTATCAAACTTCAAGTTTGAACATATAATCCCGCATGGAGTTAAGTTCCAACATGAAAGAACTCTGACATTAAACAGAGTATAAAATAAGGAAGTAAGGTACAATAAATGAAATACCAAATTCACACCCAATAGTATTTCAGAAAATATACAAAATTGTTTGAAACAATAAAAATTTTTTCGAATTCAATCCAAATGCCGCCCTTAGAGTTTGCCGCCCCAGGCAGGCGTCCGGTTTGTCCGGCCATAGAGCCGCCCCTGTATATTTTAAGTAAATTACTTTTAGTAATAGGCTAGTTATTACGCTATTTTTAAATTAGAACAGATTGCAAAATGATATTTAATTAAAGATTTATTTTCTAAAAGTACAAATATCATCAGAAAACTAGTCTAGTTGCTCCTATCATATTCATTACACATGTGGCAAAATTCTCGCGAACGTTTGCGTGAGTTGGGCAGCCTATCGAACATCTGCGCAAAACATGTAAAATGCTTTTCCTCGTACAATCCCATTCAGTTTTGGCCGAGTTGATACTTCTATAGCTACCGAATCTGTCTTGAATGTACATTTTATAATTTATGCGTTAGTTGTAATTCACGGTATTAAGTATTTACTGCAGCAGATTAAAAACAAAAAATCATGGATAAATTTTTTAAGTCGTAGCGAACATTCTACAATCTAACCATAATGAAGAATAACAAGTACACAGAACAACATGGTTCCGAAAATTAAATCAAGAAAATATTCTCAAGAATACTTAAACTTTGGATTTACTATAGCTGAAAAACCCTGTGTAAAACTTACATGCGTACTTACTATGTGTTAAAATTTACAAATCAGATGAGCAACACGAGGAAGTTGTTTTTAAAACCATAGAAAATCATTTAGTCATGTTGGCATAGAATTTTAAAAAGTATTTTCTGGCTGAGGACAACTTGATAGCAGGTTACGAGTGGGTTAGGAATTCATTTCACAATATTTCATAAGGGCCCAACTGCCGAAGAAGAAATCTTCATAGATTTCACATCCAGTGAAATATTAAAAGGTAGTTTTGAAATAAATAGCTCTTTGAATTTTGGGCTGAGGTGGATGAGGAATTTTCTGCACTGAAAACAAAAGCATTTCGTACACTATTACCATTTTCAACATCCTACCTTTGTGAAACCGGATTTTCTGCTGTGGCTGCTTTGAAGACAAAATATAGATCTCGGCTCAATATGAAAAAGGAACTCAGAGTGTCAATTATTAATATTAAGCATTCCTTTGAAAAACTTTGCTCTGCAAGACAAGCCCATGGAAGTCACTAATAATCATTAAACTTGTTCTTACACTGGCTGAAGTACCCACTCTTCACACGAGTTTACTTTTTTAAAAAAAAATATTACATTATTCATGATATAATAGCTTAATTGTAAGGAGAAAAATACCAAGTGCATGACAATGTATACAAAAATGTAAAATGATTTTTTGAAATGAATGCTCATATTATAAATAGTTTTGAACGAACTGTAATTTTAACTCTCACTCGACCTTCAAATAAAAGAATCAGATTTCATTTCTCTAAAGCTACGTGACGGGGATGGACTTTGCATATCGAGGAAGTGACGAGGACGACATCTGGACAAGAACACCAATGAAAAGACGCGTCCTCTGTCTTCAGTGGCCCAAGGACACGAACTCACAATTTGCTGGCCACAAGTTTGTGACTATGACCACTCAGTTACCGCGGCCACTCACCAAAGTTAATGTTTAAAAAGAAAATGTAAGTATGTTTTTAAAGAATAACTTCTGTGTATCCGGTCAAGGCTTCTAAAATTTCGGATTATAATCACAAATCTGTATACAACACTAAAACAAAATACTTGGAACAGATATTGTAAACATAATAATAAACAATAGGGTACACACACATAGCTGAAAATTGATATCACGAAAAATTTAATGCTAATAATTGAGAAATTATTTGTGTCTCTCTCAGGTAATCCCGGCATAGCATTCAAACGAAAAATGAAATTCTTACTAGGTATTATTATTTTCTTTTTTATTATTTTGTGCTCCTTGACTTTCCCCTCCTCCCGATGTTGCTGTAACCACTTTCACACCTAAATTTTAATATTTTGTGTGTACACCTAATATAAAATTTCTTAATTTTAATGTTTATTTTCTCTAATAATTAGATTAACATAAATTAAATTTTAATATCTCTAAATGCAGCTAAGGCTAAGCTGAACCCATGTAACTCTCCAGTTTTCAAATGACAGGAGATTGAGCTTCCCTGGGTTCTCCGTTAATCATTCAACTTCCGAGGAGATTCAAATCGCCTTTAGAGAGAGGCAAAGCATCGTCTCCTCGACTGTTCCGTTCAGAAGCTGAAATTATTATTGCATTTTTCCTTTTCACTTTTTTCAAGAGGCCAAACTAAAAACAGCTCAGAGTACGGACAGGCTTGTTATAATTATCTACATGCGGAAAAACTATAAATCATTTATTTATTAAGAGTATAAAAATTTGGATTTCTTCAAATAACATTATTTATTGAAATCAGTTTGGGTTTGCAGGAAAACATAAGTTAATAATGATATAAATAATACTATTAATAACATACGAAACACCTTCAAAACTAATCCTACCGCGGGCACTTTCATTTGGTAGCATACATTGGGGAATATTTTTCCAAATATTCAATGGAGTTAACACATACATTCTGTCCTTTTTCAAAAATTCTTTTACTCGTATAAATTGTAGGGTCATTTATATATATATAATATAATTACTCTTTCGTAATCAAAGCTGCCTTCAAAGGTCGATCCCATTCTTTGTGAAATCTATATAAAGAGTCAGACTAATTTATCAATCCTGCATTCGTCGCAGTTGCTTCAACTGTTAGCAATTGGAAATAAACACTCATCAAATGAATACATTTTAATTTGCTATAACTAACCGAATATAAATTTTAAATTTTTATTGATAAATCCTAGGCCTTTAAACGTCTTAAAGTGTGTTATCGTAAAGCACGTGATACTACAGAAATGCAAAGCTTTTATAAAAATAATTCACTTAAAACAGTGAATTCGTTTAGAACTAATTGGGCTCTAATTGATTAGTAAAAAAAGAACACAAATAACATTAATAGTATCAGAACTCAAAAATTCCTTACAAAGAATAGTACACTAAAACACATTGGTATTTATTAGTAATTTAAACCTACCATTTTTGTGTCCAGCCGAGGGGGAGAGTGGGGTTTATTCCTAAATCGAATTTCCTTGATATTTAATGACAATTCAAAAACATTCCGACTCAACAAATTATTTCAAGAATTCCTCCAATTCATTCGAATCTGCAATACATTTGCAGAAATTGTGTGAAATTCTTTTATTATATGACTTCATACAATACATAAATACATAACATTAAATCATAATGATAAAATTGTTCAATAGAATGTTTCCGAGGGGGAGGTACACATTGACAGATTCGAGACAGAATATGTCGTGTGCATCTCCTACCGAGGGAGAGGAGGTCTTACATCCGTTCTTTTAGTTTTCCAGGCCTAGGTTTCTCCTACTGGTTTCTTCATCAAGTGGGAGGTTAAACAGAGTCAAATAATTCTTATTTTTAGTGACAGTTTGTCATCGACATTTACAAAATTTTTACAAGTATCTAAATAAAATTAAAAATCTTTTTTCCCGTAACAGAGGTTATTTTCTAAGGGACCAGTGACTATGGCAAACCAATGCCAGTTTAAACTTTTCCATTTTTCAATTCCTGCATTTAGGTCACACTTTCTATATTTATTTATTTATCTTGGTGGAATTTTCAATCGTTAATAAAATATATTTTAAAGCGCTCCATTGAGCTGACATTTTATATATATATGAGTATTTTGGATGACAATACGGTAATTTAATTATAATTAATACAAATTAATTGATTAAAACTAATTATTCATAGAATTACAAATACAGCCCCGTTGGCATCATTTCTGGCGACTTGTGTCAAAACTTGAAAAGATTTTTTTTTTCTCACGTTGTAAAGCATTCTGTTGAACTGAAATTTTACAGACACGATTGTTTTGGATGACAATACGATACTTTAATGAAAATGAATAAAAATTAATTACCACTTAATGTTGTGATTCCGTCATATGTATATTCATATTTATATTAATTGTAACTATTTAATAAAAAAGTAGCCAAAGTAAAATGTTTCTTTGTTGATCTAAGTAAGAATTGACTTGAAATTTTTTTTTATGTTACTTTTGTTTTTTTATAATTATTTTTACTATACACGATAAAAATCACAATTTCAGTGAATATTTTAACTAACAGAAAATATATACTTACCTATATTTCAAAGACTTTTAAATTTTTCTTTTATAATTTGAGAAAAATCAATAAAACTTAACTAAATTGTTCCAAATGACCTTACTAAAGAACACAAATCAGACACTTTTCGCTAACATTACAGGAATGTTATTTGAAAGCAAAACTAGCATATTTTGTTCACGTTATTGTAGTTTTGATGTCCTTTGATGATCGACAAATATCCTGTTGAACTTTTTCTTGCTTGTGTCTTTTTGACAGGGCGAAGTGTATCCTGCGGTATACTTACGGCCTTATATTTTTCTTGTCGGAGTTCTTTAAGAAGCTATTGAAAATTTTCCTCTAGTTTCATGTTCATTGCTTTTCTCAAATTTATTTTCACTATCATAATTGATATGCATTATTTCAGCAAGTTTTTCCCTTGCTTGATCAGTTTCAACTTCCTTCAACAGATATCATAGATGTCCATTTCTTTTTTCATACTCTGCTCATTTATATTTATAGATCATAATAAGTTGTACAACACAAAAATCAAAGCAAATAAGTTGTTCATAGGGAAAAGTGCAGCATGTTCATAGAAAATATTTTTGAGCAAAAGTGGTTGCACCTGGGATTCGGTCAAAACGAGTACCTTAAAGTTGTAAAAAAAAAAAAAAAAAAAAAAAAAAAAAAACGTTTGCCACTCTTAAAAAAGAGGGTGATATGAGATAAATTCTTGTTAGGTCTCATTAGGACTGTCATATTGCAGGATTCTTTGTCAAGGTCATTGGTAAGAAATAAACAATTTTCCCAGAATTAACGATTTCGTGAACCTGGAGTGACTCTGCACATCCCGCATTTAAATATTCAATATAAAAATATGGATATTAGTTCTAAAAAAGAATTGTGTAAAACGTTTTTCATTACGCATTTTATGTTTCAGAATACTCATGAAAATAAATCTTGGGCAAATAATTCTTCAAAGTGCTCAATATGATAATCCATATATTATAAAACTCTTTCACTTGGAAACACGCGAAACAGAAATTATTATATATATTTACAACTTCCCTAAAAAAAGGGATGGAGATAACCATACCAGTTAGTTCGAAGTTCAGCTAAAGTTATATTTTAGGTTAAAAGAAACGTAATATAAAAAAATCTCTCATCTTGGTATTACAGCAAAGCAAACAAAAAATATTTTTTTTGATTATAGGATCAAAAAAAGCTAGTGAGCGTTTGAAGTAGAATCTTTTTTTTTTTTTTGCTGACGTAAATATCGCCAAATGATATATATAAATTATATTATTGTAAATCTGTATTTTTTTTTATTATGTCAGAAAGTATTTTGTTATACTTCATTCCAGTAAATTAATTTTTTTAACCTTTTAGTTTCGATATGCTTGTGCCCCCTAAGGGGCACGCCCCACAGTTTGAGAAACACTGGTACAAGCCCATTTATGCATTATTCTTGAACATTTGCATACATTTTGTATCTGGATCAAAGAGTATCGACAAACTGGATTCGGAACATGCTTGTTTGACGCTCGACGCCGGATTTTAAAAATAAAAGAATATCCCAAAAAAATGAATATCTGATTATGAAGGCGGCGATCAACCTATAGAATCTGTCAAAAGCCGGTATGAAACAGTCCTTTTTAATCCGATGATTAATTTTGTGATAAGCAATATGTGGATTCAAGATTTTTCTTTAAATCAAATTTTGGCTTTCTCTATGACTTAAACAAAAAAAATATTTCAAAATAGCAAATACTTAAAATCTGGCAAAATTTACACACAGTCCCTGCAAGTAGGTGAGAACAGTGACTTCTAACTTTACGAATTATATAAAGAACAACAAAATATGATCCCAAATTTACCCAACCCCTTAGCCTACGACTAAGTGCAACCAAATTTACAGACTTGAAATATTTGCTCCAATATGTCATAGAGAACGATTTGAAACAAATTTCCAAATATTTATATTGTCATTCGAATTTTGTTAACAATACCTGTAAGTATCGTTTCCGCTGAGAGAAGAGCTTTTCAAAATTAAAACTGATAAAAATTTATGTCAGAAATACAATGGTCAGTAAAGACTTTCAGCTTTGGCAGTTTTATCTATTGAAGCAAATATAGCATCTAAGATAAACTACGAACCAATCATTAACGATTTCAGCAAAACTAAAAGTGGAAAATTTCTTGTTTTTCAATTTTTTTCTCATTATTGTTTAATGTGTCAAAGAAATATGAGTAAATAGTTTGGCCCTTTTTTCAAAATGAATAAAAATTGGTTTTTATTTTATAAACCTATTTCTTACACCATCAAAGGGCCTCGCGGAATGTATCTTGCCCATATTAAGTTCAGATCTCGCGCCGCCACTATACCTAGCTACGACTAAGTGCAGATTTATACACTGAGCGCTTGGGGCGGGCGCCAGAAGGACCCAGATGAGCTGGACTTAACCAGATCCAAGAGCCCCTCATTGGATCTGCTAGTACTAAGGGGTCCTTAGATCTTCTACGCTCAGAGACCGAAATGAGTTTAAACCGGCACTGCTACGTCTACATATTACAGAAAAATGAATGCCTATATATATATATATATATATATATATATATATATATATATATATATATATATCTCTTACACCGGAAACCTTTCTACGTGAGGTGATTTGCCTTGAAACTCGTTCTTATTGATCTCTTGTTGACAAGAGAAACGTACAGTCAAATTTCAAGAATGTCTAGCCTAATTAAAAACGGAACTTTTTCATTTACAATACCCCCGCAACCATCCTTGAGGATCGATTTCCACAACCCCCCTTTTTTTAAATAATTACTCGACAAAAGAAACATGTCTACCAAATTTCAAGTCTTTAGGTTTAATAGCTTAGATCTCATTATAAGCGTTGAATATGTGTGTATGTTTAAATATACATGATTGCAACAAAATTTTTAAAACTGGTCATGTGACACCTATATTCAGCAACTAAATCAATAACTTTTCCTATTGATGACTAATTTTATTTTGCAAAAAATTTTAATAATAATTTTTTTTTTTTTATTCGAAAACTATTTGAGTGCATTTTCATATAATTTTCCATTTTTCTTCTTTCAAAACCTCACTCGCAAAACCTCGGTATCGTAATCTTACGTCATTTGATCGAGGGCGGTACTTGAGACCTCGATCGACGAATCAGAGTCTTTTGAAATATTGCGCTTTAATGCGAAGGTCATTTCTGAGGGCGACAGATTTTTGAACTTCAATTCTTCAAATTTAATATAGTTATGAGTGCAAATGGTCATTCAAATCCGAAGAAACTGAGAACTGACATGCCTTCCAAAGTCTCTGTCGTCTTAGGAGCCCAGTGGGGCGATGAAGGAAAGGGCAAAGTTGTTGACATGCTTGCATGTGATATGGATATAGTCTGCAGATGTCAAGTGAGTTTAATTTTAATTCTATTTGTTTAATGATAATATGAACTGTCGTCTTTATGTATGCCACGGATTAGGTATGCTTTTAGGTGAAAGTTATTATTACATGTGTTTTTATAAATATTATTTGCAATATTATTTCATAATGTACTCATCATATTCGGCCGGCTTTTTGATGCGAAACACATGGTTTCACTATCGTGCTTGAAAACTTATTAAGTGATACTTTTCAATAGAATTTGTTAGTATTTTGATGCATTCAAAACAGCTGTTCTGTTAATTGAATTAATTCTTTTCAACGAGTTATTTTAATTATTTTTGATTTTAAATATTTATATAACCACATTCTTTATTTTAGGAGGGAATTCGATTAAGGTGCCTGACTAGTTGCGGAGACATTTTTTAAAATTTTGCTGAAAATTTATTTTTAAACTCATTTTTGTTTAATTATAACTGGAAACTAATAAAAATAGCAAAAATTTTCTTTCAAAGTATTTTTTTAAATATGGCCAATTTTAGGTTTAAATGAGACGTTATTTGTACGTTACGTTAAACATAGTAAACTAAATTCTAATGCATAATATTTTAAAAAACCCACATAATTTTACTCAAAAAACAGTTGCTAATGAATTGACGTAATATCTTTGAAAAATTTTAATTTATTACTGAACTAGAAGTCAAAAAGTGCACGCAATGCAAATTTTTCAAAAATTTCACATTTATCACACAGAAAAAAAAATCATAAAAAATGTAAATATGCTGTTCTTTCTTAATCCCTAAGTCACAGCATACATAGTATAATAATGCACAAATACACAAAATTACAGACAATTATCTACAGAACTTTTTGAGATATCATGCTTACCGTGTTGTAAAATATCAAAAAATCTGTTTCAGAGAAAAATGCATTTAAAGATTTAAAATTCAAAATTTAAAAAACTATACTGCTAAAAAAAACCTAAAACCTCTCTATATCAAAAGAACAAACATTTTCAAAGCAATTATGAATGTTATATACTTTCTTCAAACTTTTATCTCTTTTAATATTTTTAACAATTTTATAGTGTCAAAAAGCTTTTTCTTAAAGTCTAAGTACGAAATACAGATTAGACGTATAAAATGCACTTTAAAAAAACCTTATTGCATTAAAAATAAAAACATTTTACATAGGAAAACAAATAAATATTATTCCATATTATTTTAGAAGTTAAGAAATATATCATACAAAATATATTTGTGTTGTTTTACCAGTAAACATTCACGAAAAAACTCTTAAAAATATTGCTTATCACTAAAGTTATCATAAATTTTAGAATAAAAATCCTGCAAAGAAGTACTTTAAAACCCTCCATATGAATATACTAAGCCTTCTGTTTTTTCATCCTTAGTACTTTTTGTTTTTCTAGCTGCTTTTCTTTTTTCGAGACAATTTTGCAATCGATAAAGAATGTCTTAAAGATGTTGAAATCCGTTGTTTATCAAATTTAAGTAACTCTTGAGCAACACTTTCAGGAAGGGAACCATTTACATTTCGAATTACTGATAATATACCAGCATAAACAGAATTATAAAGTATTAGAGCTAATAATGCACCCAAACAAAATGTTTCCAGTCCAATAAATATATTTTGGGAACAATATTCCACAAAATGTTGTTATAACTTTCATTGCAATTCTGTGTCTTACCATGAAGACATTTTTCAACAAAGTTTCATTACAGTTTTAGATATGTTGGCTTTATTTGGTTTATAATTTTATTAGGAAGTTCTTGCTCAATTTCTTTGAGGGGACTCCCAGCTGCTTTTGCCCTTTGGTAACGACACCAACTCTCAGATCCTTCAGGACACTGTCCATGCAATGGATTGTTTTTTCCAGATAAACAGTGGAAAAATGCAGCTATTACACTACTCATCATCTTTTGTAGATTACCTACATTGCTTCTCGAATAGCTATTCCATAATAGTTCTGAATTCTGTCGATTAATTTATCAGTTAATTTATTTTTCCCTCCCAAACCTTTCGTCGTTTTTTTTAATTGACGCAACTGCCCCCTACACGTTTCTGTACATGACCTATACACTCGAGTTTGGTTACTGTATTAATTCCATAAAAGTTTTTAACAGATTCATATTCTTTTGAGTCCCCATCTCCGTAGTATTCATTGTACTGTACATCCCTCACATTTGATCTCTCAAATATACGGTAGACTCCAACAACCTCCATGTTCCCCGCGGAACCTTTATAGTTCGAACATACATGTTTCGATGATTGGCTATTGCCTTTCGCGCATATGTGGCAATATTGCATCATAACTTCAATGTCTAAAATTTTACAGGTGTCAACTGATATGGCACTTACACACCCATTCAAAGATGAGTAACCTCTGTGTTGCCAAGTACCATCAATGGATATTCCACATTTAGTGAAACTATTTGAGCCTTTGATTTCACTCAATGCAGCGTTGATGTTTTCTTGAGCAACGCGTTCAGTTGCTTTCAACAGTTTTCTTTCTTGATTACGGAAAGCAAGTTTTGACAGGAAAGGTAAACCGAGGAAAGCACATAACTTTTTGCCAGCTGAAAATCCTTTCCCGATTATCCTTAGCCTCAAAACAATTGAAGAGTTTATAAGACAAGAACCTTTCATCTTCTCTGTCGTAGGGAAATCTTTAAAGAAGGAGCAGTTTTTGCACTTTAGGTTCATATGTGAGCATAATCCACTGACAGAGTCTTCTATAAGTTGCAAGCCCTGAGAATAACAATCAGGACAACAAACTATGGCAAAAAATGAAATCAAAGTTGTCCAGCTGACAATTCTATTGTCTTTATAAGTTTCAAACAATCTTTCTGAGAAAATTTCCAAACTTGTATGGCTTGATTCCTACTTTTTGGCACTAGCGGATTCAGGAGAATTGAGCTCAGATATTTCATCATTCTCATTAATAGTAGTACGAATGGTATAACGATTTCCAGTAAATCGGTGCTTTTTAGACCTCCCAGATCTTGATTTAGCCATAATTAATCAATATTTTGTCTTAAGAAAGACAGTTTTTTTTTCATAAAATATATCAAAATAATAAATTAAATGGAGGAGCGAAGAATCGAGTTGCTAGAACATAAGCAAATCGAAAAATGACAACAAATCTGTAAAGTTGCCAAAATTGTACTAAAAACTATTAAATAATTTAAAAAAAAATATCGCCATGTTCAGTTTCAATGTTACCAAAATTAATATTTTATAAATAAATTCAATAAAACTCCAAAAAAGAGTAAAAATCTTTCAAATTCAAAGTACTTCCGGTTTCGATTTCTAACTTCCTGTTCGTTTTTGTTCTCACTTGACATAAAAACTGCTATAACTTCGTAAATAATTGGAGTACTAGCAAAAGTAAGGTATTTTTAGAAAGAAGAAAATTCAAATATTAAAAATATCAAATAAAATTTTTTTGTCATGTTCATCAAAATTGATGATTTTACACTAGTCAGGCACCTTAATTTGTATTTTGTTTGAAATCTTTCATATAAAATTTTGCCGCATTCTGAACATAATGGGAAACAAAACTAGTAGAAGAAATAAGTTTTTACTAAGGTTATTGAAATCCATAATAAAATAATTATTGTTCATCATTTGCTATAAACTAATATTTAAATTGGGTAGCTGCATTATGCACCCGGTCGCGTATTTCGGCGCCAATTTGAGTGGTTGTGATATTTCTTGTGTTATTAATCAAATATATCCATTTTTTTTCGGTGATATTTAACATTCGTATGTTTTATCACTTTATTGGTTTTTTTAATGTATAAGGCCTTTTAAATAATTTTAAATAGGATTCAAAGAAATATTGGTATTTGCTTATTATTGCAACAGTAAAGGTGTCATTATATGAAACGAAACACATGTTTGCCAATCAGCATGCAGGACACATGTGAAATTTGAGTTGCTAACTTGCAAACTCCATCTTGAACATTGGCATTGTTACAATAGCATGTATTTACCAAAATATTTTGTAAAGTTTCTTATTGTATAAGCTTGATTATCAAAAATGAAAATCTTTTTAAAATTTCTGTTTTTACATACTGAAGTATATAACTGTATCTCCTTATCTTAGGGTGGTAACAATGCTGGACATACTGTAGTTGTTGAAGGAAATGAATATGACTTACATATTCTACCGAGTGGAGTTGTACATAACAAGTGTACTTCAATCATTGGTAAGTGTCCAGAAAAAAGTTGAATTTATTAAAGTACGTTTACATGTAAAATAACTTAGGTACCAGCTTATTTTATTACTATAATTATTTAGAAATTTTGATTAGTGACTCAGTTCAAAGGAATTTAAAACAGAAGTTTCAAATTGCCTACTCATGGTCAGCCGTTTAAAAACAAAGTACTGTTCCCTTACCTGAGAACCAGAGTATTTGACCTTTGCGGACTTATTTTTTATTGCATATAATAAAAAAGTTTATTCTTTAATTACTAATAAAATTTTAAAGTAAAACAATTTATTGCATTTGGTAAGCTTTTAAGTTTGTCAGCAGAGCTGAATTAATCCACCTTGGGGCCCTAAATATTTTCTTCTTACTGGGCCCTGAGGAACACACAAAAGTTATGAAACTTAATAATGTGAAAAACTAAAATCTACAACTTTTAATAAATTTTATTTTTTCTAGAAAAGTTTGAATAGTTTGCTTATTTTTTTAAAAAATTGAAATGTATGCCTTTTAATAATAACTTAAGCCTAGCAACCAGATAAAAAACAATTATTTGTTTATAATATACATTTATCTGATAGAAAAGTAAGAGTTCGACTGTGCCTTTAAAAAACCAGGCCCTATTACATTTGTCTATGTGGTGATCTAGACTTGTTTACCATTAGCTGGGTAAAAGACAAAATACCAAAAAAAAAAAAAACTTTATTAAAAAATCTATTTTAAAAACTTCCATCTTGAACTTTACTAATTATTGATGCAATATCTTAAAAAATGAAAGCCATTTATGTAAAAATTTTAGTGAAATGGGAAATAATTTTACATGCTTCACTTTAACTTAAAAATAAAAATATATGAATATACATAATATATCAAATACAGTACAGGAACCTGTTTTTATGTGGTCCTTTTTTTGTGCGATCTTTTATGCTGTATATATGAATTTCAACGGCTTTGGCGCCACTGTAATGCTTTCTATTAATGTACCAGTGGTGTAACAGAGAATGTTAGCCCCTTCCCGCAAAGTCAGGGTTTGCCTTTAATATTTTATAAATTAGGTAAATATGTATGAGGTGTCAGTCAGGCCTTGGGCCCCCTATAGTCCAGGGGTTGCGGGATGTATGTTACACCACTGTAATGTACATAAATACACTTAAAGATGCTCTTTTCATTTGTTACAAAAAGTCTTCCAACAATGCTCCTTCAGTTTCTTTCTCTCAATGCACCAACAGTCTGCGCTTGATTGAAGACGAAACTTTAAATGAGTGTGGCATTATATCAATAATTTGGTAGATTATGTAGCAAGATGAACCAGATTCTTTGAGTAGATAAAATATATGCAAGGATACAGCTTTGCAACAAATTGGAAAGGATTTTATTTAAAATGGATACCAATTTCGAGATAAGTATGGAATTTCAAAAAGATCTTTAATCAAGCATATCTGGTTATTGTGACCTTTACAAGCAATTGACCAACCCACCTTTTTCGCAAAAACTTATCTTACTTTATGGTGCCAAAAAATAATCAATTGAAATTGTATCTTCAAGTGATTGAATATTAACACACTGTTTAGCTACACAAGGGTTTTTGGCGACGGGTCACGTAATTTTGAACCATGGTCAAGTGACGTGGAGACACACCTGAGCTGGCACCCCCTCTCCTAACTACCACACCAATGGGAGGATGTTTTAGCTTTTGACAGATTTAACGTGCATCGCTGTCCCTACGCGGATTGTATCTTCAAGTGACAAAAGCAATTTTGAACTAATTCATCACAAGAAGATGAGCGCTTTAAATTACGATGAGTAGCAGTGAGAATTATTTATGTGCATTTTGAAAACTTCATGTATACAATGTGAAACTAAATGTTTTTAAAATGTTTCCATATGTATAATTTAATTATTTATTTTGTCCATGGGAGTACTTTCTCATAAATTTAAGTAAATGATTGGTGTATTTTCTAAGCTGGGCTTTCCATGCGGACCTCTCCACCACATAAAAATAAAATTTTTGTAGTATTTTGACAAATTTGCTTGTTATATGCCAGAATTTATGAAATTTTCAAATATTTTTTTTTTGCGGTTATTTTTATGTGGTCCTTATCTACAGGCACAAA
This sequence comes from Trichonephila clavipes, assembly GCA_019973935.1. Lineage (NCBI taxonomy): Eukaryota > Metazoa > Arthropoda > Arachnida > Araneae > Nephilidae > Trichonephila > Trichonephila clavipes. The sequence continues at coordinate 26,240 of BMAU01005711.1, read as the reverse complement.
AACAGGTTCTATGTATATGTTTAAGAAAATTAGAAAAATTTCTAGAAAAAATAAATGTCAATTATTTCATACTTGTCATTGCATTCATTACATCTAAAAAATGTCTCTTAATATTTTTGTTATATTTTTAAAGTATTTTTTTTTCTACATTCACTTATTTCTTCATGTTTTTCCCAAAGATTATCATTAATTCTGTTTTTTCTTTACAAGAAGTTAGAAAACATTTTAGTAAAATGGAGTAGATCAAGTGTCTATATCACTTGCAAAGTGTAGTAACATTTTTGAATGATTATCTTCATTTATTTATTCATTCATTATTCTAATTTTTTCCAGGAAATGGTGTGGTCATCAACATACCTCAATTTTTTGAAGAGATAAAAAAGAATGAAGACAAAGGGTTAGCTAGTCTTGAGGGAAGACTTTTTATATCAGATAGAGCCCACATTGGTGAGAATGGCTGCAAATTGTTCTTAAAACATTATAATACATTGTAAGCGTCTTACTGACACACACTCTCTTAATCTATTTTTAACAGGGCCTACTACAGTTAATTGTCATTTTTTCTTAAATTGTTTTTGACATTTTGTATTATGATTAAGGTGAATTGGTACATCTCTAAAAATGCACCAATTTATGGTGAATTTATGCCATTGCTTCATGGGAGAACACACATTCGCTTTTCACTTGAGTATTTTCATTCACATTTAATTTCTTTGTTTTTTGAAATGTATTATATTCTTATGCCTATTCTTTGTCTTAATTGATTGTAGTAGCTAAGTTGTCATAGTCACGAATCCTAAAGTCATTGAAAATATGTATCGAGAGGCAGATCCATGTGATATCTATAGAGGTTCAAAGTCCTCAAATTATTGGTTGTGGTTTACATTACCAAATTTGGAGAGTAGGATACTATTTGGTTGCAGTTCAAAATTATGAGATCTATTACCAATAGCCTTCATTAAACCTCAAAGTGTGATATTAAGCAATCAGTCTAGAGCGTATTGTGTAGAACCATAGTATACTTGATCTTGGAAATAATGTATGGATCAAGTTGCAAATAACATCAAATCTTTCAGTGCTGGTCTTATAGTTAAATCAAAATGAAACAGTAAAATTTGCTTATAGCAAAAGAAAATGTAATAAAATTGCTACTAGAGTGTAAAAAATTTAACTTGAAAGCACTCAAAATCATATGTCAAACAGACAAAAACTGAAACACATTTAAAATTTTAAACAGAAATTGTTCCCGAAGCAATTGCTTTTTTCCTTCAACAGTTGCACAATTTTTATGTGCTGTGATTAATCTATTCTAAATCTATTGCATTTAAATATTTGCCCAAAGATGAGTTTCGGAACCTTGTTTTAAAACCTTACAATTTTTAAAATGTGAATCAAAAAAGTTACTGGACGTAATAATAATGTAGCTTGTAATAAGGTTGTTTTACCATGATTCTTCAATAGCTGGAGCAGGTCACTATGCCAGAAAAAATGTTCTGTACACATTTTAACAAAATTAAACATTTTAAAATTGTATTAACTGTAAATTCTTTGACTTCAGGGTGTTATTTTCCTTTTACTATCTTCAAACTCTTAAGGGGACGACATTTAATGTGTAATGTCTTCAAAATTATGAATTATTATTCTGTCAAGGAGGACAGTGTGCAGAATTCTGGAGGGTGGGATTTAGAATGAGATATCTGCATCACACGTCTCCCTTATTGAAGTTTAAAATAAAAAGGTCCATCACCAATAGCGCTTATGTTGTTCCTAAGTGTTATATTTGTTAACATCTAGTCAAGGAGGGTATTGCATATCTGTTAACTTTTATGCTTTGCACATAAAATTTAAAATGTTAACGTTTCTTTTTATGAATAGTTGGTCTGTATCCAAACCATAGCTGATGACAGGCATGTCATCTATATATAAACTTGCCCTGGTGGCAGAAATAATCAACTAAATTTGCAATCCATAGATATATTCATGTTTTTAAATTAATACACAAATAAAGGTTTGATGCACGCCAGTTTTACAATAAAAAGCCCGGCTTTTGTCAAAAAAAAAAAAAAAGAGGCTTCAGGTTTTTTTATTGCTTGATGGTGTTCACACAACAAGAAACTTTTGCAGCTGTTTAATGTGGTTCCATTCAGAGAAGTAATATTCCTTGTGTTAAGGCAGACATTTCTTAGTGAATGACACCTTCAGTATTGGCAATGATATTGGTTTTTCTTGGTACACTTTTGACTTCAAGAATTGCCTCTATCAAAAGTTACACTATGTTAGATATGGAAGGCCTCATTGTGTTGAAAGGGTGGATCGATAACATTATTCTTCCCAAATGTTGAGTGAAGAAGGCTTTGAACAGTACAGTGACTTTCAATGGTGTTCCATTGTGCATAAAAGTGACTGCATAGTGTGTCATGCAGTTTGTGGTTCTGGAATGATATTGTTCTGTGACAATGTTCAGTGACAAATTATTTAAACTTGTCCTGTGACTTAAAAAAAAAAGAGTAACTAATGAAGAAATTGATGGTAAAGTCACACACATCTGACGGTCCCTTTTGACCAATGCATGTAGATTTCATTTTTACACAAATATTATGTGTAAATTCATACCAGATAGTATGAAAATGTACTTTATCTATGTGCTGGCCTCTTCTTTGATAAGACGGCCGCGGTAGCCGAGTGGTATAGGCATCGGATCGTGGCTGGCTTTGTCACGCAGTTCGAGCGTACCACTAAAGACCTGTGTAGGGCAGCGATGCACGCCAAATCTGCCTTGGAGCTTGAAATGTCCTCCCGTTGGTGTGGTGTGGTAGTTAAGAGGGGAGTGCCAGCTCAGGTGTAAGTCCCATCACTTGACCATGGTTCAAAATTCGTGGTCCGTCGCCAAAAGCCCTCGTGTAGCTGAACAGTGCGACACTCACTCACTTCTTTTTGATAAGAAGCTTACGAAGCTGTAGCTGCAAATTTCTGCATCATTTTGTTCAATGCAGATTTTGTCTTTCAGTCCATTATTACCATGCATCCAAACAATATGCCGGTAATACTGGAATGGAACTTTCTGAATTCTTATAAAAAGGCTTTCTCCACTAAGGACAGTGTTTCATATGTAGAGTTTTTCAATTGCTGTTATCTGGTGCAGCTGCTCTTTGTACTTTGCATAATTTGATACTGGAAACCTGTGAATGCCTTTAATTGGAGGAAAATAACCCTACTTCTCTCTCTCTCTCTCTCACTTTCTCATCCTTTTGGGACAAATTGGAGGGTTTCTTCCCCTATTTATTTATTCATGAATTATTAATTTTTGAAGTTTGACCTGACTTCTGAATCACCTGATTCATGCCTGTAAATTTATTTTGGTGCACCAGTTTTCATAAATAAAGTTGATACAAAAATTGAGTTTTCTGTGTAATTTCCTTCTCAAAATCTTTATTATGAAATTTTCTTCTCATTATTTTAAAAATATTTGTTTATCAAGTGTTTCCTTATAAAACTTAAAATATTGCTTGTGTGTTATTTTAAGGAATGTTCTTTGGCAAATGCTACAGAATTTTAAACTCTGAGCTCACATTAAAAAATATTTGAAACTTTTGTTAGTATTTTAAGTTAATTCAGATGAATATAGTTGAATTTATTTGCAGTGTTTGACTTCCATCAGACTGTGGATGGTCTCCAAGAACAAGAGAAAGGGAGTAAAAGGTGTGCATATTGTTACTTTTTTCATGTATTCTGACAGTGTGATTGAAATGAATTTCAAGTTATTACTTTTAATTCTTTTTCCCTGTAAAAATATTTTTAAATCTCAAACTTGGATTTTTAATAAATTATTTCTCTTGATGAATTTAAATTTTCCACTTAACTTTTAAGTGATCAATTGATTTTAAATTTGTTAAAATAATGCTTTCTTTTTATTGGAAAAAAAAGTTGAAAAGATTTGAATTTTTAGTTATATTATTGAAAATGATAAACATTAAAAGTTATTCAAGATTATATATGTATATAGGGTTGTTATGATCAAACTTTCCATACTTAAGGGCTATGCTGGGTATTCTATGGGCGAGAATGTATTGAATTTGAACTATAGACGTTTGAGATTTATTAGATAAAAATTTAATATAAAAAAGCTGTCCAATAGGTGTTGTTTCAGAAAATGACATGGAAAATATGGACATTTGTTTGATGTCAAAGAGATTAAGGCACCGGACTAGAACCAAAAATCCTCAGGTTTGAGCCGATGCCTTTAAAAGAATCTCAATGTCTACAAGTAAATTGCATACATGCACTTAAAAAAGTGAAGAAAAATGTTATGTGCTCTTGATTTAAGAAATAAAATAACATGTCTACTGATTTATACAGTGTGTCTTCACAACATATGTATGGATGAACCTGATGAAAATACAGGACAAGTGATGCTTAGAACTGTATTCAGTTTGCTGTTGCATCATGATGGTGCTAAAAGACAAAGTTCTATTCATGAAACTTGTATTAAAAGAAGAGAATGTCTGGGCCGTGTTTAGATTTTTAATGGCTGAAGATGATGTCTTTGATTAAAGACCCACACTACTGGATATGACATGATGGAAAAGTTTGAAAAAACTGGCAGCTTAGTATTTTACCTGGTGGAGGACAATATGTGTGTGTTGTTGACCCTGCACATTTAGAATATGCGACTTTAGCAGTCATGGAAATATCTAACCAATCACCACAGTGTTGCTAGTCTACCTACTGTTTCTTGTGCTACTAATATGCATGATTAAATTATTTGGAGGTTATGAGACAAATTCTGGCTATTACCTTTATAAAATAAAGCTTTTGACAGAGATGTTGGGGGTTAGAAACATTTGGGCTGCCTGAGTGCAAATGTAATTTGGCTGTAGAATATTCTGTAGGCAGATGAGGCCCATTTTTACTTAAGGCTGTTTTTCGGTTAATGTTAAAGAATAGGACCCAAATTTGGAACATTTTATATAGATAAAAGAAATGAAACATTAATATGATATTCTGGCTTCATTATCCTTTAGAGAGCAGCATTTTTTATCGTACTTCCCATTTTTAACAGAGTTTATTAATTTTTTCTGGTATAAAATGTGTTTTGTGTTTTTTCTCCTATATCTTAATGTTAAATGGGCTACACCTTCATGTATTAAAAAAAAGAAAAAAGAAAATATTCATGGAATATTTTGAAATTTTTTAAATACACTATATTGTTAACAGAGGTATGAGCTAAGATATTGCAAATTTCAGCGGAAATGGAGGCATTTTCTGTCTGAAAAAGTGCTTCGCGTTTAGTTCAAGCTCTCATACTTTTACCGAAGACAGCCTTAATATGGCTAAGTGAATGCTCACAACTGCTGCTTTCTTGAACAACAGAAATCAAATGCTGTTCATCTAGTGCTATTGCATTCTGTTAGGGTTATGCTATGGTGCAGTTTCAGTGTAACTTATTAATTGCCCATATTTTTAAACTAGTGACTCCTACAGCATTTAAGATTTGTTTTGCGATCAGTATGGGGGTATTTTGAGAACAGTTTTGATCGCCAACTGGCTGCAATGTAAATGTCCACAGGAAACTTTTTATGCAGGGGAGAGTGCATCTTTTCTTCATTGTTGTGGACTGTCACCGAAGAACATGTAATGGCCATTATTTTTTTACAAAACGGCCTCCAAACATGCCTGATCTCATCCCCTTGCAACGTAGGATATTTAAAGGACCAGGTGTACCACAACACATGAATGCATGTGAAATATTGTATTCAGTATATTCAAGGAATTAACACCAACTTAGCTGTAGAACACATTGCTTTAAGATTGGGAAAAGTTATTGTGAACCACAGTACTCACATACAAAACATGTATACAGTCTTTTTTTTATAATTCTAAAGCTACTTTTTATAACTCTCAAATGCCATGCCATTTTGACCCATAGAATGTTTCTCAGCATTCTAGATGTGAAAAATTTAGCTATAACAACTTTGTAGTTCACACATCTGAATAATCATGCATCTGAGTGACAGAAGCTTAAGTGCATCATAACAAATTATGAATTTAAATATGCATAAAATGTGTAACAATGATTAATTAGACAATTTTACTTAATTGTAACAGATGTAAAGTTATATAAAAAAAAATAATGTACTTTTAAAAGAATGGACACAAAATTATAAAAATTTCATGTGATAGTATAGTTTTTGTGGTGCCCCAGCTTCTCTTTGCATTATATTTAAAAAAATTGTCTTTATTCCTAAGTGATTAAAAGGGGCTATTTGATATATCTCATAACTATTTTAATTTAATTTGGATCATTAATATTTCTCTTTATAACTCAGTATGTGAAATAATAGAAAAAAGTTTAATGAAATCAAATTACTTTTAGACATATACTATAATAAACAAAAGCATATGAGAATTGATAATCCATGAATTTATGGCCTCATTAACTTCAAAATTCTGGATTTTAAAGAAGAAATCCAAAAAAGTTACTTTTATCTTCAAAAATGAATAATAAAAAGACTAGACATTCTTTAGATTAAAACAGTTTTGTGTGTGTTAAAAATTCTCTTAAACTCTGCAATTTACACTTTACTGAAATCAATTGTGTGTAAGATTTCGAATTATTCTTGTGATAATCTTTAAATTGTTTGTCTTTATAGTATTGGGACCACAAAAAAAGGAATTGGACCCACCTACTCCTCAAAAGTAAGTCCGATCCATTTATATGTTAAATATAGTAATGATTTCATTTTTCTTAAGAGGCCCCTGGGCCTCTGATGGCGTGAATAACTTTTGAATTGCTTACAGGCCAGTCGTAGCGGTATACGTCTGGCGGACCTCACTGGTGACTTTGCAGTGTTCGGGAAAAGTAAGTCTTCAAGAAATGGAATACTGTTTTTCTTTGGTGGATTTCTTTCTCTGATGTTGCTGTTCGATAATTGTTTTGAACGGAATCAAAAATTTGAATTATATAGAATTCATGAATTAGTACACAACATTAATATTCTGTTGAGAACAAATTTATGGAATAGTGACTTGGATGTCAAGATTATCATATGTGCTTTTGGCCCATATGCAAAAAATTGTAATTTGTTTCTTTGCTCCTTTTTTTAACATTTTAAATTGAGTTTAATAAATGTATTGTGAAGCTCTAGGACAAGGTTAATATAATAATTAAATTTTTAATATACTGTTGAAAGGATAAAAAATATTTTTTTTTTTTAATGGAGATTGGAGAATTTTGTATTTGTATGAATCAAAATATTCCTGAAATTTTTATTAAGTGGAAAGGTGCCATGTTGAACTTAAAAACTGAAAAGCGTAGATTCAAAAAGTAAGGGATGAATAAATTAAAATTTGTAATGCTCTGTAACTCTGTTTTCTTTTTGTCAGATTGTTAATCTACCATACAAATTTTATATCAAAAGTTTGATTTTGTTTTACAAAATTGTCTTCACATTAAATACAATGTTTGCATATCATGAAACATTGATTAAGAGAGTTTTAATATATCATGCCTATAGATTCTTCTTTTTTTTTTTTTTTTTGAAAAAAGTTAGATTTTTTAAGATTCAGGTAAAATATGTAAAGTTGATAACATTCATAAAAGAATTGTCTTAAATTTTATGGTCCGAGCTCTCAAAATATCAATTCAAAAATTTTATATTTTTTCCTTTTTAATATAATTTGATTTCACTGGCATTAGTTTAAAAATTTATATACAGTTCATGGGATATTTTATATAATCAGATTCATGTGAAATTTATATACAGTTCATGGGATATTTCATATAATCAGATTCATGTGTGGTACCACCAAAACCAATTAAATTAGAACAAAATGCAATTTGAAAATTTTGTTGGTTTAAAGATTAGTGAAATAAGATCGGAAGTATTATTAAGCCTTTTTTACTGTCTCACAGCTGCCAATTTATCATATTTACGTATTAAACAGTTTTGCCATCTATTGTTATTATGGAAAAAAAGGATGTTGGGAGAATATGCAAGTGATTTATAAGAATTTTTTAAAAAATTTGAAACAGTTCAAAGGTTTTTGATTGCCTAATTTCAAAACCTCTTTAGAAATTCGTTTGTAGAATACAATTTAGAAAGCACATTGGGCCTCACTAGAATCTTAAGTAACCAGTAGCTTTGCTGATTCAATGAATTAAATGCTAACTTGAATATCAACAGGGCTTTTTTGAATATTTATTTGTAATGCATCTATTGTTTAAATAGCTAAATCTTGATTTAAGTAAAAAATTTTGTAGAAATGATACTGTAAAAATAAAGCAGGTGGTTTTTATTTTTTTGCAATCTATTGTTTGTAATGAAATATTAAAACTGATCTGGAATAAAATTATCTGTCAGTTCATAACTTCTCTTATTGTATATCACAATCCACAGCTTTAGTTTGATGACAGCAAAATTATTTTTTTAGCAGCAAAGAGTACCTAATGATTAGAATAAACTTCATTTTGTGAAAGTTTGCATGCTTCAATTGAAAAATTTCACAAGGATCCAATTAGGAAATACATAATTTTACTCATTATTCTGATCAAAATGACTCAAAATTGAATGTCAAATTAATGAAATTGTCATGCATACCATTTACGCTATTTAGTCGGTTTTGTACTACATTAACTTTTAAAAATTTAATTTTAGCACTGTCATGTTGCAAGTAGCACAAATAAAATTAAATCTTCTAATTTTTTTTAGTCCTTATTTTTTCCTTTTCATTATTGGTTTATATTGATATCAACTTATTTGGTACTTGTGTATTAATATCCCCACAACCAAATATGTGCCATGTGAAATTGCACTATAAAATTGAACATGTGAGTAGTGTAATTGCAAAATGGAAGCATAAGATAAGAAACACAGGGCAACAGCATGAAATTGATTGGAATTGTTTTTTGTGAGTTCATATGGCAATAGCATCAGGAGAAAAAAAAAAGCTGTTTTGACTCTATTTTGAAGTCAATATCGTCCCATTTTCCTCAAAAACCTGACCAATTCCCCTCCCCCAATGAAATGTGAATAAGAATCTTTATTGTTCTCTTTTGCTGTTATAATATAGCACAATTCATATGATAGAGATTTAGCTGTGCAGTGACATTTATACACACAAGTTATGCCTCTTATTTTTTATTGTTGTGGTTAAATATTAATATTTTCGTGTTTTTTAGATTCAGAAATCTTCTGAAAACTTACATGAATCAGCATGCCAGTTTAAATGTGGACATTGAACAAGAAGTCCAAAAATACAAAGTTAGTTTTTTTTCTTTTTACCTGTGTACATGTGTTTTAAAAGAATGTTTAAGCATAATATAGGAAGGTTAAGTGACCTTTATATAAGTGTTGTACTGTAATTTCTAATGTTTTTTCCATTCTTGAATGTTTTTAATTAAATTTGTTTAAAATTAATGTTTTGTATTATCAATGTTTCAAAAAGTTCTCAATGCTTCTGATGACTTTTTCTTGCTCATTTATTTTGAAACATAATTTTAAAAGTTTGTTACTTGGACCTTATCTGAAATAGTTGACAAATTTAAATCAAGTAGCAAGTATTAAGTTAATGATAGCAAAACAGATTGTTATTTAACTTTTCTTAAAAGAAATATTTCCCTGCACTCATGTATGATTTCTAGCAGACAGAATTAATTGATGATTAGCATGAAGAATGAAGAGATAAGACTATTGTATTTTTAAAAAATTTCAATTCACACTTACATTTTTATGTGCTGGTTTCAAGGACAAATTAATAATTTTTTATGTGCTGGTTTCAAGGACAAATTAATAATTTTTTTAACTGGATGTCAATGACGTATTTTAAAAGTTTATTTTACATGCAGTATGTTAATTTCTGTTCATATAATTTTAAAATAAAGAGGGGGAGCAGTATCTTGTTGTTTTAATTTCAACCACGCTTATGGCCTATTTGTTTAATGTGAACGGATTCTCATTATTTTGAATGATATTTTGCAGAATCAGGACTTGGACCAAAATTACTAATCTCCTTATATTAAATACTCAGTTATGTATATTTGTTTTGAATATATTACTGTGATACTTTCTCTAAACTACAAAAAGTAGATATTATCTGCTAACTTTTATCAAATATTTTTAGAACTTATTTAAGCATGTTGTAACACTCAAGAATTTAATTTAATTTCATCATCGGAAATTTTTAATGAAATAAGAATTTCATAACTATGAATTTTTATCAATTTGTGAGACAGTCAGTAAGGCTTATCTAACTGTTTTAAACTGCTTGTATGAAGCAATGGATTGAAAACTACCTATATAAAGATGTTAACTTTTGGGTTTTAGCATCACGATAGTATGCCTCTTTTATGATACCATTATTCATAATTTTTTAACTCATTCATCAAATATGACTTCATAAGCTGACTTTTTCTTATTTCCTCAGTTTAAATTGTCTCTTTTGTAGTCAAATTATTAAAAAATACTTAATTTGTTGACACATTCTTATTATGTTTAAATAAATGTTTTTGTCATCTTTAGGAATATGCAAATGCTATCACTCCCTTTGTCACAGACACTGTCACTTACCTTCATCAAGCCATTGCCAGTGGAAAGAAAATCCTTGTAGAAGGTGCTAATGCAGCTCTCTTGGACATAGACTTTGGTAAATGTCTGCCCTCTCTCACTGACTACTTGAATTAAGTTTGCTTAAAGAAACCCATATTTATGATTTAAGAATTTTTGATGCATCAAAAATAACTACTGAAGCAACAAATGTATCCTTGTACATACACAATATGATTGATCACTTTTAATCAAGTAAATAAAATTCAGATTAAAATTTTTTGAACTTTTATGCACTTTGTTTAAGTTAACATGGGTTTATTATTTTATTGTCTTCAGATTTAAGTTGCGTCACTAAAGTATTCTTCATAAAAAAATAAATGTGGAAGGTTGTTTAAAATTTTGAGATTTTTACATATAAGAAAATTATGAGCTTCTTTTATTTGCCTAGAAAACTTATTTTTATTCAAGTGTCAAATACATTGCTTTCTAAAAAGGCTTTTGCAGTATATATTTGTTAATGAATAAATCCAATTTAAATAAAGAATATTTCTTAAATGACTGAATAAATGTTAAAAACAACAGCTTAAGGTTTTTAAAACCATTTTAAGTTTCAGAAACTAAAATTTTTGATGTAACTAAAAATTCATTAATACTCTTAGTAAAAAATGAGTGTAGTAATTTTTTTAAAGAAAAATGAGTCATGTTTTGATAACATTTTGCAAGTTTAATATACTGAAATTTTTTTGTTACATCTCTTAAATATGTAATAAGTTTTAATACACAAGAAGGCAAGTAAAAATTTTATGCGTAATTTTTCTAGGTACTTATCCATATGTCACATCTTCCAACTGTACCGTGGGAGGAGCTTGTACCGGTCTTGGAATCCCACCAACTGTCATTGGAGAGATCTATGGTGTTGTAAAAGCTTATTCCACGCGAGTTGGAGATGGACCTTTTCCCACAGAATTATCTGATGTAAGGGGATTTCTTTTAAAAGTAAATGTTATGCCTTTTAAAATTTAAATTGTTTCACTTGTAATTTTAGGTCATAATTATCCATTGTTTTTATAAAATGTTTAAAAAATATGTGAATCATAATTTTTAGAATTTGTGTACGAAATACTTAAGTTTTACATTTTTTTTGCAGTTTGATTTATCAATACATGTATTTTTAATGTAAATAATGGATAGTTTAGTCAACATTTTATTTAAGCCTTTAAAAAATGAAACTTTTGTTCAATAAGTTTTGGTTCTATTTACATGCTATGTTTTTTGTATTATGAGAAGTTTCATATTTTTGATGTAGCTATGTGTATTGAAAACAAATAAGTTTGTATTTTATATAGTTCAACCTAGTTGCTAAGTTATACTTTTGCTCCTCAAAAAATTCTGTTTCTTAAAATCTCAAAATATCCCATTTTTATCTTTTGAGGTATTTTCTCATACAGGAATCCAGAGTCATAATGTTTCTAAATCTGCATGTAGGGTAATTTCTTCTGTGGCCATGCAATGATGTTGTAAATTATAGGAAATCAATGGAATACTGACTTAAATGAATTATTTGAAAGAATCATTTGAAATAAAATCTGTTGTATGAAAATTAATAAGTGGCAAAAAATTCAGCTGAATTACTCCAAAGGGTAAGAGTAAATTAAAAGTTTGTATGAAATTGACTGAAAATGTATAAAGTGGTGCATAGAATTTCCTTCTATTTTCTCCATGTGACTAGTTCTTTTTTTACCAATTTCTTCCTGATGATCAATTGTACATTTATAGAAATGGTAGTCAGTTTGAACTTAAGATGTTATAGCATTTAGAATGAAAACTTAAGAAATTTTATGAAAGCATGAATAAGAAGGAAATTATACCTTAGAAAGTCTTCTGATTCTCCTATAATTATTTAAGAAAAAAAAAACATAAGCAACAATATTTAAAGAAAATGTCTGAGAAATGTAGAACATTTTATGATAAATGGCAAAACAATGCAGGTATTAGAGCACTACTGAAAAACCTGTAGACCAAAGTAATGTGCCAGAGACTTGCAATGTAGCATTTTACATGTTTCAGAAAGGTATAAAATGTTTCCATAGTTAATTTAAAATGCAAAATAATAATGAATAAATAAATTATAAGTATGCATTATATAGATTTATTTTATAAAATTCCTCAAGTATTATGCAGAATACAAGGCAAGTATTATTTCCTCTTTTTACACGGGCAAAGAATGCTTGTATGCATTTTTGATATAAAAATAGTCTACTTGAAATCAAAGTCTCTCAAGAGAAGGTAAGGGTGTTATTTTTTAAGCAAATTTATTAATGTATGGAATCGCAGCATCAAAACTTTTATGCGTTTCATTGATAATTTTGATTTGTAATGTCATGCCTTTCATAGGAAATCAGAATATATCTGGAATGTATAAGGAAGGAATAACATTTAAATGATGGTTAACATTTTTTAAAAGTGAATTACAACTAGCCCATTGAAAGTAATTACTGATTTTTTTGCTTTCTTTTTCAGGGTTTGGGAGAAATCTTGCAAGCACGGGGACATGAAATCGGAGTGACGACAAAGCGAAAACGACGTTGTGGTTGGCTGGATGCTGTTCTCCTTCGCTACTCCAATATGATCAATGGCTACACTGCGTAAGTTATAAATCTTTTTAAAAATATCTTTTAAAACATAAAACACTTGTAGAAATTTTAGAGTTGGATTTTTTTAATGAAGCAATTTAATTTTTTAATTAAAATATATATAAAATATTAATCTTGTTTCTCTTTGTTGCAATTATTAAAATTGGAAATTTTTAATAAAGGGGTATTTTTAAATGAAGATATTATATTAGTTCAGATGAATTAGCATTTAGAGTTTGTCTATGAGTAATTTAAGGATTTAATGAATTGTTTTCATTTTTTGTTACTTTTATTGTTTATATGCTTTGTTCTTTCACTAAAGTATTTTGTTTATCCTAACTTTGTACAAACCTAACTAAATTTTGGACTCGAGGAATAATCTGAGAATTCCACATTAGATTCTGTTTGTACAGTTTTGGAATATGTTAAGCCAAAGGATGTATATAAATTGTATTGATGAATTAAAAAGTTAAATTTTAACTAATTACTTGAAAGTTCCAAAACATTTTCAATGGTGCAGAACCTATCCTTTACACTTTTGATTAGATTGTTTTAAAATGTAGTGTGCTTATCATTTGGAAAAAGTATTCCTTTTTTAGTAAATTCTTTTTAAAAGTCAATCTATATTTGATTTAGTTATATCCCTCTCCCTATATAACTTTTTTTGTATATGAATAATAGGGTACTGAATTGGCAACTTCCTCTGTCAATTCTGTGGTTATATTTTATAGTACATCTAGAAAGAAAGTTTTTTTTTTTTTTTTTGGTTTTAAAAGTTTTTATAAAATCTTTTGTTCTTATGTGTTTAGTTGCTGTGTAAGTTTTTCAAATTTACTTGTATTTCAGAGTTGCAGTTACAAAACTGGATATTTTGGATACTTTTGGTGAATTAAAAATAGGTGTGGCTTATCGTCTAAACAACAAGAGGCTACTGACACCTCCTTGTGAGTATTTCTAACATTGTTTTTCTAAAAACTAAAAATCCTAACTTTAATTTTATATCATTCTAGGCCATACTGTCTTTTTTATTTAAGTTTTAGTTCCTCACTGATATTAATCGGTGGTATTTGATTTGATGGTGTCTTTTCAATTCTCTAACATTGTTCGATAATTAAGTCATAAGAGATTTAAATGTATGAAAACATGTAAAAGGATTAATGCAGCAGAGTGAGAATGGAAAATTTAACAAAGATGAATTACTTTTTTAATATATGCACATGCATGCAAGTTGACAAAAGGCTAGTATATTTCTTCATAGTATTGTTCTGTACTTACTAAACTTTGATCTCAAAAATTCAAAAGCTTAATTTAAAGAATTATCTTCTGATAATTGATGCTTTTTTATATCATTGAGCAAAATAAAATATTTAATTTTATTTGAAATGCAGCTGATTTATGTGGACAACTAAAATAGTTGAATAAGAATTTCAGGATATGTGTTTGCATTGTTTATTTTATTTTTTATTGTTGATGTTTCAGTTAAATTAATTATGAATAACTTGTGATTGCAACAGAATCATTTATGCAGGTTAAAAGACTGAACTATTTTGTTTTAAATTTGCAAAATATCTATTTAATTCCTCATTATAAACTTAATTTGTTTAATACTTCGCTTCTCTGAAAATATATGCTATACATTTTAAAGAAATAATTATTTTTTAAAAAAATCATAAAATATATACTCCTTAAAATTTCAATACAATATGCAGAAATTATCTCTGAATATTTCACTGTTTTGAGGATTTTGAATTTATATTTAAAAAATTTGGTTACCAAAAGTAGTGCAGTTATCAAGTTAAGTGGACATAATAATATAAAACCTAAATTATATATTCATTTTCAGCTTGTGCGTCTGAGATGCAAAAAGTAGAAGTTGAATATGTCACTCTTCCTGGCTGGAACAGTTGTACTGAAAAAGTGAGGAATTTTGCAGATCTTCCAACTAATGCAAAGAAGTACATAACAACATTGGAAGAATTAGCTGGTGTCAAAGGTAATTGAATCTTCAGAATAAGACGTCCTCTGCTCTCTTTTTCTTTTTTTTGTTATGCAGATTTAGAAATTTATCTTATTGAATAAAATTGCCACTAAAAGATAGCAACCGTTTAATTCTGTTCATTAATGTTCAAAGGTAAGCTCACTTGCAAGATAATAAATAAATTAGTTTTTGGAAAAATTATTAAAATACTATATACACCGGCCTCCAAAAGTTAAGGAACAACATGTTTTTCGAAGTTCTCCATAAAAAAAAAAATGGCAGTAACAATAAAATTTATAGTTTATATAAATAATAAAAACGAACTTTATACAAATTTATGCAAAAACAAGGAAAGAACAGATGTATATATATATATATATATATATATATATATAGTGAGAGAAAAATATGCATATACTAGCTGCATGGCCCTTGCACGGGCTATCTCCACTGTTATAAATGTTCCCTCACTCATATACTCATTTTCAAAATGACTCCACCCCTTAGCCTGGCGTTGCTCAGACTTTCTATTTCCTCGTGACACCAGCATTTCTGTGTGTGTATTTGTACGCGTACAATGTGAGGGATTTCTAATGTCAATGTTTTTCGAAATTTGCTCCATTCTGCTTATTTTTGATTTAAGACAGGTTTCTTACCCCTCTCTATAGCCCGAACACGTTTTTTTTAGTGTAAAATTATTGTTCTATCTTTCCCTCATTCTCACAGATATAGCTTCAAATTTTAATGTATGACTTATAAAAAAAATATTGTGTTAGAATTAAAAAAAATTATTAATGTGAAGCAATAAAAAGAAAACGATTCTGATGCTAAGAGTAAAGCTTTAAAAAGTAGTGTAGTACGAAATTGAAAGTTTCTTCCTTCTCAGTTTCGAACCTGGGAACTGCCGTTTTATAAAGCAGCCGATTAAACAATCGCGCTTTCGGTTCCTTCGGGGAAAGCGGGCTGCGGTAGCCCAGTGGTTAAGGTATCCAACCATGGCAGGCATGTCATGAGTTCGATCCCAGTACCACTAAAGACCCGCCGTGTAGGGCAGCGATGCACGTTAAATCTGTCGGGAGCTGAAACGTCCTCCCGTTGGTGTGGTGTGGTAGTTAGGAGAGGGGGGTGCCAGCTCAGGTGTCGTCCACGTCACTTGACCATGGTTCAAAATTACGTGGTCCGTCGCCAAAAGCCCTCGTGTAGCTGAACAGTGCGACGTTAATATTAACTCACTCACCTTCGGGGAAAGCATTGAATTGAGCTTCAAAATAAAGGTAGATTTTTTTCAATATCCCATTTCGTTATTCATTAAAAGTAAAAGATTTTTTTTCGGGCTTCATTTTTGTGTTAATGCTTTCAAACTTCATATACTTTTTAATTAACAAAGAATTCCTTTAGTAATGAAATAATAGAAATCCTTTTAAAAAACATATATATATTTATTAAAATCAAATTTCTATAAGTAATTAATAAAAGAAAAATTTACAGATAGCTATTGAAACAATTGCTTTTTTTGGAATGTTTGATTAAACATAGAAATATATATAAGTTAGAAAAAAAGAAACAGTATGGGGGAAAGCCTAAATATATATATTTATATACATGTACTAAAAAACATTAAAAAATAACCAATTTAATTTTAACATTTTTGTTCCACTAAAAAAAGTCGCTTCGGAGCATGTGTTTATTAAAAAATATATATATATATATATTGCGTTAGAATTAAAAAATTATTAATGTGAAGCAATAAAAAGAAAACGATTCTGATGCTAAGAGTAAAAAATGATCCAAAATAATAGATGATGTACTTTTTAATTAACAAAGAATTAATTTTAACCTTTTTCATTACACTAAAAAAATTTTAAAATTATTTTTCTGATTCTGTACGGATGGCGCCACATGTATAACTATGCGTGTTTAAGGTTTTTAGTTAATATCTTTTTAACTAATTGGAATATAAATGGTCAAAATGGATTCCTCAGATCATACCCTAAATTTTGGTACCTTCTGCGTCGTGTGGTTTGTGAGAAAATATGGAAACATACCTACATAGATACGCTTGTTTACCTACGAATTTTAATAGTGTAGATCAGGCGTTCATAATTATGTGTGAAACTTTTGTTGATTTGCAACTCTGGCTAGCAGATTTGTTGACAATAGGCAGTGGGGTCTCGCAATGCCTGAGAGAAGCCGTTTGCCCGATTCATTAAGGTGGAGGGTGGTCGGATGGATAGAAATGGGGTTGTCACAGGCTGATGCTTCTAGGCGTCTTAACGTGTCTCGTAGTGTGGTCCGCCATCTCTGGAATCAATGTCAGACCGAAGCATCTGTGTTCAGAAGACATGTTCCAGGCTGACCATGAGCTACAACACCTGCAGGAGACCGTTTTATCGCTCTTTCGGCCCAAAGGAGAAGAATTTCTCTGCCGCAACTTGTTGCAGACCACTCTGTTGCATCAGGGAGAAGAATATCTGCTAGTATGGTGTGAAGGTGTCTTCACAATTCAGGTCTCTATTGAAGGTGACCAGTTGTGGTATCCCTCAACAGACAGAGAAGGGCCCACTTATCTTGGGCAAGAGAACACGTTTCCTGGACCAGACAGCCAGGGATGGGCTTTTGTACTCATTACGACGAGTCCAGATTCACACTAGAGAGCGACTCGGGACGTCTGCCCATCTGGAGGGAATGAAGCACCATATATCATCAATCCAACACTGTTGAAAGACAGTTACTTAGGTGGTGGAATAATGGTTTGGGAAGAAATCTCCTTCGGTTTCACACTGACCTGCATGTATTCCAGGGAGGAACTCTGACTGGTGCGACGAGATCCTTGATCCATGTGTCTGCCCGTATGCCGGTGCAATTTGCAATGACTTCATTCTGATGGATGATAATGCACGACCTCATCGAGCTATAATTGTTGAGGAATATCTTTAAGGTCTTGGTTCGGAGCGACTCGAAGAGCCAGCTCGATCTTCAGAAATCCGATGGAGCATCTTTGGGACTATCTGGTAGACAGGTTGCTGTTTTAAGTCCTCCTAGGTCTTTAGGAGAACTGGAACAAAGCTTACTCCACATCTGGTCATTGCTTCCCATTTCGGTAATCAACAACTTAATTGACAGCATGGAAATTTGATGCCGCCAATGCATTTAAGCTATGGGTGGGCATATCCCTTATTTAAACCCATTTTTGTTATTTTTCTGACATTTTTTCCAAGAATGGACTTTTCCCGTGAGATTGCCTTTTTTAAAAATTTTTTTTTATGTAAACTTCTATCTTGCAGTCAATGCATAACTGTTTTGTGCACATGTCATTCAAATTTAGTGTTTCTACATTCATTTGCAAATAAGGTACAAAAAACTGGTTGTTCCTTAACTTTTGAAAGCCAGTGTTATATGGAATCATATTTTTTAATGCAAAGCAAAATATTATTCATAATTTTTAATACAAAACAATTTCAAAATGTAATGCTTATTCGTACATTTTTTGAGGGAGGGAGAACTTTGAAGTAAAAAAGGGGGAGCTAAACTTAAAAAAAAATATCTCTAAATTAGATGTTTAAGGTTCTGATTTATCATTCTGATTCTACTTCGATTTTTAAGAGGAATAAAAAGTATACTTTGGCTAAAATATTTACTTTTAATTACATATCTACTTTTAGTGAAAAAACTAAATTGCAATCTGTACATAGAGAAAGGTATTGTGTTTTTTACTTACTGTTGATATGAAGATGTTTTTTAAAGTCATTTTTTTGCATTGAGCAAATATTGTTGAAGATGAATATTTTTTTTATTTCTGCTCATGCAAGGTCCTGATGCATTTCTGTGTTTGGGGTAGAATAAGTTAAACAGTTTTAATAAAAGCTAATAAATTCAATTACAATTTAAATTTAATATGTGAAATCTGATCACTGTGTGTGTGCTTAATGAGTACAAATTCTCAGATGAATTGCATGTAGAAAAAAATAAATGAAGGATGCCTCTTATATAAAATCATCTTCCTTTTTAAAGAGAAGAAATCAGAAAATATATCTTTCAGTTAATCTTCTTACTTGCTTCCTTCTTTATTATATAATATTCTCTTGCATATTATTCATATCTTTTTGTTTTCAGATTTATAAACTCTGAATATGGACTCCAAAAGAAAGATTAATGATCAACTTTTTTTTCTTGCAGTGAAATGGATTGGAGTGGGAAAAGATAGATCATCTATGATAGAAGTATTTTGAGATTAGTTGATCCATAATTCAAATTTGATGCAATTGGAATTCCACGTCTTATTACAATTGGAAGTAAAGTGTTCCATCTTGTGATGTTTGCAAAATACCTGTGTTTGGATTTTTGTTTTGTGATTATATTTCAAAGACAATGTTTATTGTAAATGAAATAGACAGTTTAAATAGTTTGTAAGAACTAAAGTATTGCTGGTATAATCAAAAAAGTTTTTGTTTGTTATATAATGAGTTCGATACCTGTGTTTCGATATTTTAAGTGTTCAGTGTCACTTCTTGTCTTGTAAAACTTGTTGGAATATTATTTTTGGGAATATCTTTGCTTATGTACACAAGCATAGTGTATGTCATTTTTTAAGAGTAGCAAGATGAAGTGTAATCTGGTGAAAAAAGAATTGTGTAATACATTAGATCCAGATTTATTGCTTCTCAGTGTATGAAATAAAAGGGAAAATTTTAATTTTATTATAAATAATAAATATATGCATGTCAACTACAATATAAATGCTTCCTTTATAGTAACTCTATACATTTTGATTTTTAATGTGATTTCAGACATGTTTGTTGTTTAAAAAGTTACCTAACTATATAGGGAAATCTCCTATAGTTGGAACATTTTTGGTGTTGTATCATAGAAAAAAATGTTTTTAGTAAAAATAAGTTAATGTTAAATGTTAGTTACAGCAGAATTAGATTTAAAAAGGTGTATATTTTATTCTGTGTGGTTAAATGAAGTTTGTAAACACATATTTGAAAATGAAGAATTTTAATATGAATATATATTAATATAGTTTCAATCGAATGTTTTTTAGCAATGTTTTAAATATCCTTTATTTTTATCGATACTCCTTCAAATTTTGCATTTATAACACTATTTATTATTAAATTTCTTGTTTGAAAATGATAATTTTTTTTGGAAATGTATATTAACTTAATTTATTTTAGCTTTAATTTAATAATTTTTGGTGTTCTTTAAATAAAGTAGCTACATAAGTAGGTAATTTAATTTTTTTGTTCATTTTCTCTGAAAATAAGTCTTTTTCCCAGAATAAGCAATATATGTAAACTGTATCATGAATTAAGCTGAAAATCGTACAAGCAATGTATATATGCATAATCAAGTTATTCATCCAATTCATGTATATTCTGCATAAAAAATTCTCAAATAATGGCAAGCATGCTCATTTAACTTGACTGAAACATGTGGAGGGGAAAAAAATTGAATAAAAAAAGTTTTATGAAGATTTTTTTTTCTTGCCTGAATAGAATTTTTAAGTTAGTGAATTGGAAGAAATGGAATTTTTTTTTCCTTTACAAAAGGACTGCAAATCAACTTTTAAATTAATTAGATTTCGAATTTTATTTATCCATCGGTCAAGTTTTAAAGACCCGTCCAGAAACTGTTCTTCCCAATGCATATTTATGGAATTCTAATATATGCTTCACAATGGAGCTTTGTCTATCTTCATAATGAAGAACCACTAAAATTTCAGCTTCACTTTGTATTCTGAGAAATGAACCTAATGAGGACTTTCAAAAGTAATGCAATAATTTTTTAATCTGTAAAATCTTGTAGTGGCCGTTTATTAACATCAGTTGTAGAAAGAATGTTCTAAAAATTGGATTGTGTGATATTTTGAATGTCTTAAGTTTTAAGTCAAGTTTCTTGTGATGTATTAAGTTTTTTGCAACTCCTGACCATTCTTTGATTGCTTTTAAGGAATGGAGCTGTTAAAACTTTACAAAGCTTTGCTTCTCATAAGAGTTAACAAATTCTGCAGAGTATTGAGATTTATGGATTGCTTACCGGTTGCCACCAAATACTCTGTGGGTCATTTTTTTCTAACATTTTATTTGGCGAGTTAACTGTGAGGAATTATTGCAAGTATTTTACTTATTGAAATAGCAAACTACAATTTTATGGAATTCACTCATGAATTATAAGATATAATTTTGATTTGTTTGTAATGGCCTTACAAAAAGTTTTTTGTCAAATCAACTTTTAAAATAAACCTTAGTGAAAAATGTATGGCTTTTTTTTTCTGTATGATGCATTTATTTTTAAAAGAACTCGTCCATATTAATTTTATTTAAGAATTTGTTATATATTAAGGAAAGATACTTATGTATGAGGCAATAGTTTGTTATAAGTTTTATCGAAATATTTACATTGGTACAGCAGTCTCTTTCTGTTTCTTGTTTAAAATTTTTTTTTAAAGTGCTGTGTACATATTGTATTGTTAAAAACAAAGTTTTATAGAAAGTACATAATGTAAGCCATGGCTTCTTATGACAAAAAATTATTGTAACAAAGTTTTAACGAATTAAACTTAAGTAATTGTAACAAAAAAGTTGTGTTTAAGTTCTTTGAATTCAAAAGAGTGGGAACATTAGGAGTAAATATATTTACATTAAATATTTTCACATATCAAATTTATGGATTATGGATTCAAAATTGTATATTTGCGATACATTACAATTTCTTTTTAAGGGGGTTGAAAATTCATTTTCCTAATTATATAAGTGTTAACTTAATTCTTAGAAACTGCTGTGGTTTAACAAAAAGCTTTGCATTGTTAGAATTTAAGGAAAACTCATATTTGAGGAAAGCTAAAGATTTTGTAAAATATTTTTTTTACCATGCATTGTAAAAATGTAATGTTATTTGAATCATATAGATTTAAGAAAATAGTGAAGGTTGGGATCTCCCCACATACCTTATGAACACCTGCCTTAGCTGAAAATTTTCTAAAGTTGATTGATTTTTATATTTTACTTAATTTTATATGAATTTGTATTAAAAATTGTGCACGAGCTTCTTTTCCTTGTTCAATTTTAAAGTTTATGTAATAGACTAATGAAACTTTTGTTTGTAAATATATATTGTACAAATTTGTTAGGGATTTTCTTGTTAAAACGGTGTAAACCAAAGATTTGTGCAGTTCTGTGTACGATTTTATCTATTTTTGTTGTAGTTTTGAATTAATGTGTGTATTACTTGAAATTTAAAAAAAACCTGTTATCAGTCACTTAACATTTTTACGATTTATGATTAACTCATGCAATAATGGAATTATTTTTCTGTAATGTGATTTTGTTTCAGTTAGTTCAATTTGGATCAGCGCAGTCAATTTTGCAATTAAAATGAAATTTTTAGAATCCCATCTTTGAAAGATAGAATTATGTTGGTCTTGTTGAAACATAAAATGTTTTTTTAAACAAAGCAAATGTGTTAAGCATAGTATTAAAGGAGCAAAAATATTTAAATTTCAATAGGTTGACAAAATTGGCTGAATAATTCATGTTGCATTTAATTATTAGAGTGAGATAGATGAATAGAAAAAGAATTACACAGTGAATTCAAACCAATTAAATAATTGTTTTATAAAGATTAAATTAAATTTTTTTTATGTATACTTTCTCAATGTTTTATTTAGAATTTTATGTATAAAAAATATGGTAAATTACACATTTGTGTTACTGTTACCACTTGATCGACAGTAACATGAGATCGAGGCCCACGAAATTTATCTTGGCTAATTTCTTACGCCTGTCATTAGCCATAGCTTAAAAAATAATGTAACATTTTTCAGGTATTAATTTTGTTCTGTAAAAGATTGCTGTATGAGGTAACTATTTAAAAGTATTAATTGTTCTGAAGCTCATTATAGGGATTACCAGTTTAGAAGATTGCCATTTTTGGTTTTGAAAATTTTTAACTATACCTATTTTATTTAAGTATTATTTATAAGTTAATATATAAAATGCACAGAAAGAAAAAAGATTCTTTGCTGAAATAAATATTTGTTCTTATATATAAGATTTTGTCTTTTTTTCATATTACATTTTCCATAAAATGACTCAAATTCAGTTTACTTTTGTGGGGAAAAAACTTATATAATTTAAAAAAAAATATTTCCAATAATGATTTGGTACAGTAATGAAATTTATCTTTTTCTAAGTTGTCTTACAATAAGCTGAGTGGATTAATGAGCTCCTTATTTTTATTCTTGATTCTTATGAATATCAACTCCCCTTCATTGAATCTATATTTTTAAAAAGTTATCCGCGCGCGCGCGCGAGGAATTTCTTTAAAATGTATAGGAAAAGTGCAAAAAAATATATAACTTCATTTGAAGAGGATATGAGGAATTTAATCTTTTTGTAAAGTTATCATAGTATAAGATAAAATAATGTTCGTGTAATTTTATTTTTAAATTAAGGTATTTGAAGATAACAGAACCAAATTTTTGAAACAGTGCATTCTCATCAATTTGTATAAGAACTTTATAAAACGGATAATTGTAGTGTCTTAAAGCAGAGATGAGTCCACTGCAGTTCAGTTGCCACCTGCGTGGAGGTAATCTGGCCCACACTGCAGATTTGAAATCTAAAAGGAGAGAAGGTTCATAGGAAATCATTTCAGAGGATGCATGTACGAAGATTTCTAAAGAGATTGAATGGTTTTTTGCTATCCAGTTGTGAGAATTTTAAATTAAGCTTTTTCATTATCTTTCCCTGTTAAATATACATGTAACTGGTAAAATATGCTTTTATTATTTTAAAATGATTCCAATTTCATCTTATACTTCGACTTCTTTGAGCTTTATGATAAAAATTTCTTTTTGACACATTCCTCAAAAAACAGTTCGTGCATCATTGTCTTAAAAAAAAATGGAGCTTTCATTCTAAATTCCCGTCTTGAAGTACTTTGGTTTAGTGTTCGATTCTCTGAAGGGTTTTCTTGGAAGAAATTCTTAACTGGAGTAGATGTCGGGAGAACTTTAAAATTACGGAAGATAAAAATTCTTTTTGGTGAAGAACGCGAGTAGATCTAAAGTTGGGATTCTAATTATTACTTAAAAAAATGAGGTGGGGGGGATTTTATGAAATTTAGACTTGGCATATGAAATGGGAAAACGATTTTACACTTGATTCCCATAACTCAAACATTTAAATTGGGTCTCCCTCATTTAACTTTAATGAAATACAAAAATATTCCAACTCTTAAGTTATGCTTTTATCTTATTCACGGAGGTTTTCTTCGAAGCAATCTATCAAAAGGAAATTGAAAATTAATTTATTTCATCGTTGCTTAATTCTTAAAATTTGGGCTATCGGGTTCAACTAAATGTTGCAAAACAGAATTAGAAGAAATTACAGAGTTAATTTGGGAAGTTTTGACTTAGCTTCACTAGTAGCCCATCGGACTAAACCGGAAAATTGAGAAGAGTATTAAACAAGGGGCAGTTTTTCTCCTCCAAATTTTCACCTTTTTTTCTTCGGTTATTTGCCCAACGACAAAATTGATCTATCACTTGATGGCTGGATTCCATTTGAATTCTAAGGAATTTTTAAACGATACGTATGATTTTTGAACAGTGTAGATTGGACTTAGTACTCTTAGACTAAAGGGACGCTTTTCCGCTTAGATACTGCCGAGGGTGAAAAGAGAAAATATCACCATCTAGCGAGTTATGAGAGAAGCAGAGTAAATGCTATTGCAAAAGTGTTCGGCCATAATCAATGAGTGTATCCTGGTCCAGAATCATTCATTCGAAGCATTACATTGCAAGATTTAAACGGAAATGAGAAAATATTCAGTGCCGGTGCTCTTCTGTGGTTATTTTCGACGGACGCCACTATTTAATCATCGCTCTGCGTTTGGCGTCGAGATTAACGCAAGTTTAAAACGATCGTTTTTATGGTGAAACGTCGAGACGCTTTAATTAATCATGCATATTCGATTACAATTACTAGAAGATCCATCGGCACAAATATTTTATAAGCAACTGCTGGATATCAAAAACGTCAAGTCGAACTGCATTCTAATATTTAATGCATAAAATTTCCAGTTAATTTCTGTACTGTTGTTCAGATACAAAATAATCTATTTGAAAAATCCTTCCAGAATATACTGAATAATTATGTAGGCAATGATTGGCTCAATAATAGTGTTATTTTGGCAGTAAAAAATGTTGATGTTCACAAAATTAACTTCCAGATACAGCATTTCTTGCCATGTGATCTAGTGACTACGGGTCGCCAAATTTTTATGAAATGCAGTGGCGTAACGGAGAACATTTGCCCCCCCTGCAAAGTCAGGTTTTGGGCCCCCACGTTGAATTTTACAAAGGGTAGGCACTTGCGTCAGTCAGGCTTTGAGCCCCTTAGAAAGCTGGGCCCCTAGCGATGCGGGGTTGTACGTTACGCCACTGGAAATGCATTATGCCTGCATGCTGCATACCATACAGTGTACCTATAAAAAGTGAAACGCCGTCACTTACTGTTTAATTGTAATTTCCTGCTGTTCGCTCTTTCTTTGACCGTAATGTGTGTGAAGACGCGCAAGTTTTTCACTCCGGTAGACGACACCCTCTTCGCGGTGATCCGCCAGTTTTACTGAAAAGCGCCTATTTGTCCGAAATATCGATGTTATACGTCCAACGGTGCGCACTGTGGGAGTCATCTTGTAGACATGCGTACCAAGCCAAGGCCAACCAAACGACCAAATATTATTGCTGAATGTTTTATTACGCGTTTCCATGCAAAGTTGTAGCATGTAATAGTTGGCTTGCAATTGTTTTAGTTTCTCCTCGAGTTTTATCATGTGACGTTGTGTAATTATGATTCTTTATATTATTGGGCTTTGCATCCCTTTGTTATCAGGTATGTGCTATCATTAGAGAAAGATCTCTGTTCATTTTATTGAATTTCTCGAAAAGAAAATGATAATTTTTTTTTATTATTTGTTTTAGTTAAAAAAATTAACCAATACTGATGAGGAGTCTCAAAATTCTGAACTAAATGCACCATCTAAAAAAAAAAGAAAATACAATGAAGAATTTATTAA
>BMAU01005710.1:0-85576 GCA_019973935.1 Trichonephila clavipes | reverse complement strand
CAATGGAGTTGTCCCATGTCCTCGTGTTCTCATTGCCAAGAATAATGCTTGTTTAATATTACTTGTTGTCTTTAAATTGTAAAAACGTCCTTGAAATTCATTAATTTTAGTATAAAATTATTGTCCAAGCACAGAAATACAGTGGATTCTTCTCGACATTCTTTTTTCTTGTTTTCCTCGAAGTTTTTTCTTTCTTTTTGATGATGAAAGATATATAAAATAAACATATATATGAATTAAAATAAAGGTGAGAATTAATTACTTTTTTTTTTAATATATAGTGTTGATGAATTTAAAGGCATTTTGTGTAGCGTGTTACAAAGTATATTAAAAAATGAACCCCCTATAGAACACGAATTTTCCAAAAACGTTTTCCAGGATTTAGTGACTTGGTTATAGAGGTCCGACTGTAATTTTAAAACTTTCCGGTGAAAGTTTTGAAATTTTTATAATAATAATAATTATTATTTTTCATTAATGTCCCATTGGTTATTAGAAAACTGTAGTCAGCATAGAGGGATAGGCTCCGAAAACGAAATGAGAAAGTATTCTTGCTTTTCACAAAATCAAAGGTCTGCTGAACTTCTTCACCTTCCGACATCGCTGCAGGATGCAGTGGCATAACGTAGATTGATTGAATATTAACGTCGCACTGTTCAGCTACACGAGGGCTTTAAGGGACGGACCACGTCATTTTGAACCATGGTCAGATGACGTGGACGACACCTGAGCTGGCACTCTCCTAACTACCACACCACACCACACGGGAGGACGTTTCAGCCTCGACAGATTTAACGTGCATCGCTGCCCTACACGGCGGGTCTTTAGTGGTACTGGGCTCGAACCATGGCGTAACGTAGACAGGATTCTAATGGGCCCAAAGCCGCACTCCTGCCGAGGAGTCCAAAGGGCTCCCTTAAGTCACAGGCAAGTGATGAGCAGAAATCCTGTACTCGAAGGCAGCGGTGCGCACACTTTGGTAGAGAGAAAATTTGGGGCGACCCCTAGAGGCACAAACACGATGTAAATAGGCGCATTTCTTTCGTTTTGTCGAATAAAAAATAATCATTTCTGACACATATTAATACTATTTATAATTTAAAGAAAATATTTTGTAGATAACATAAAAAATCAGTAAATTGCCTTTTAATGAGATGTGTGGCTGCAAGTTTCTGATTATCTCATCGATGTTCGGATGTATGTTGCTAATTGCGATTCGCATATCGTCTTAAGGAGTTCAAACGAGAGTGGGTATTTAGTTTTTATTGAAACTAGTTTGCTGAAATCCAGTTTCACATAAATACATTGATGCAAATTGTATTAGTAATCTGATAGCATTCTTGCACAGAACGGGATATTGCTTTTCCACGGATAGACAAAATTTTTTGACAAGGCTGAGTCTTAAATTGATTTCGAAGAGTATAATCACTAATAAAATCTATCAATTGCTCTTTCTCACTTAATTTAAAGAGTTGAACTGCATATGTCGTAGGGAAATGGATCACGAATCAAACAAGATCATTTTCAAGAAAATCCTCGAATCTTCTCGAAAAATTTTCTTTTAACTTTTCAACGTGATTAGAAATGATGTTTTTAAATGTAAATACATCTATATTATTTTCTCTTGATAAAATCGTTGAAAGCAAGGGAACATGTCGGTGTTGTTTTTATTCAGTTCAGTTGGACAGAGAGCTAAATAGGGCGACGTTAATATTCACTCACTCACTCATGACTAGTAGAAAGGCGTAATT
This sequence comes from Trichonephila clavipes, assembly GCA_019973935.1. Lineage (NCBI taxonomy): Eukaryota > Metazoa > Arthropoda > Arachnida > Araneae > Nephilidae > Trichonephila > Trichonephila clavipes. The sequence continues at coordinate 83,825 of BMAU01005710.1, read as the reverse complement.
GCTACAGCTGTCAATACTAAGGTCTGTGGAAAATATTTTGAATATTATTCCACCAGGATTTCTGGGAGTTCTAATCTGATAATTCTTTTTCAAGTTATTCTTAAACTTTCATCTAGGGGGCAAAGCGGTAGCCCAGTGCGGTCAGGGTATCGGATCATGGCAGGCATGTCATGAGTTCGAGCCCAGTCCCACTAAAGACCCGCCGTGGAAGGGCAGCGATGCACGCCACAGAGAGCTGTGGAAACGTCCTCCCGTGGGTGTGTGTGGGTGTGTTAGGGAGGGGTGCCAGCTCCGGTGTGTCATCCACGTCACTTGACCATGGTTCAAAATTACGTGGCCTGTAGTAGCTTGAAACAGTGACGTTAATATTCACTCACTCACACTCAACTTTCATTTAATAATCGGCTTTTCATTATTCAGAAGGTATTTCATCATTAGCTTTTTGAATATTGTTGCACCTTTTTTTAGCCAACAAGTCGGTTTTTCATTTCCCTACTCCCGCAGTGGGAGATACTTTTATTTTGGCCAGATAGCGACAACAAGAGAGATTGGCGATTTCTGATAGCTGACGAATATGGGTTCTAGAAAATTTAATTCACAGCAAGGTGGCCTTCGATCCTGATAAATGACTAGAAGTTGAGAGAATGTGATTCGTATAGCCTCAATTTCACCATTAAAAGCTGATCTAAATCATCCTACTGGAGAAAAATACTCCTTCACCTGAGAGTCATCGGTAGAGCCAATGATTTTCAGGGTAAAGGATATTGATAATCTCGTAAATAAAAGATTTCAAACCAAGTTATTTGAGTGATAGGTTGAATAAGTTTGGCAACAACATGAAATCTCGTGCTGACGTATTGCTTAAAGAGACTGCAAAAGATGTTGAACTTAAATCTAGTCTAAACGTTCCTCTAACCAGCTCACTGTGATTGACGAGTATACCTGTCATGGAGAAGTTGCAGGATTTGTGTCATGACGAGTATACTGTCATGCGTAAAAAGTAGTGACCATTGGCTATTTAAATTGTAATTTTTGGAGAAAAGTAAAATATATTCTCAAATTTCAAGATGTTTAGAATATTTTCTAGGCAAGTCTGGAGTAAAACAAATAAATAAAAAGTTTGAAAATTTTAAGATGATTCATACATGCCCGTAATGCACAGGCTAAAGTTCGCTTAAGTTCGGTATAACAAACCTTTATGTGCGATGATGATGGCTTTACTTGTTAGACCAAAAAAGAGCAAGAGCAAAAAGATTTATTGAAAATAGGGGAAACATGTAGGGTCGGTCATAGGACAATGCCGACCAGGAGCTGAGCCCATTGACAGCTGTTGGCCTGAAGTTACCAGCTATCGAGAGTGTAAAATGCCAATTGTTTGATGTTAGAACCATGTGCTGACATTAGAGCCCAATGCCGTGCTAACTAAAGAACAGTTTTTTTATTGAGGTGGGAAAAAGGAAGAATGATTTTGTGGGTAGGAAGACTATGATCAACCCTACAGCGCCTCTCCAAAACTTCCTTAGTGTCAAGACAAGTAGAAAATACCTTTCAGTGAAGAAGGAAGTAAATATGTGTGTTTAGGTTTCAGTCCGAGAATTTTGATGGCCTCTAAAAATTCATAGATATCTGTAAAAATTTAAGGGTCAGAAGGACCATCGGTCTAAGGAACCCACGACCAAGCTAAATTGCTTTATATCTCCCGTAACAGCCCCCAATAGTATAGATTACACAAGTAAAAAATGGCAATTTTATAAAACTATTTTTTTATCCAATATTTTAACAGCTCAACTTATTTTGCATTGACGAGTATACTTGTCATCGCTCGATTTTCGACACACACAATTGCGCACTCAAACAGCGCCCAGTTAACTGGTTAAGCTAAAAAGACTCTCTGATAAAACTGAATTGTGTTTTTATATTTCGTTTAGAAGAAATAGAGTTACTGTTCCATAGGGAAAGGGGTATCAGAACTTCTTATGATTTTTCCCTGAAGGATAAGGACACTCTCTGATCTAGGCCTATTTCCTTTACAGATGAGCATCTGTACTAGATTTTGTACTGTTTCGAGTATAGGTTACAGATTTCTTGTTCAGAAGCCACCAGCAATAAGTAATCATTAGTAGAATATATCAGTTATGTTGAATGAAGATCAAGAACAGTCCCAACCAGACGTTTTAAAAATACTAAAAGCGCTCTTGTGACTCAGTTGACAGTACTCTCCGCGTGTAATTTAAAATGTTAGCTTTCGATCAAACGATACTCCTAGGCATAAAAAATTCTTCTGCGCCAAGAATAAAAGGTGGATTGAAAGATAAATCAGGTTGAAAGGTTGGCGGGGAGTGAGAAACTTGGGTAAACTGTTTTATCCAAATTTACAACCACGTTTGTAACACACCACTTTTACAAAGTTTCCGAGGCACAGTTAAAAGTTTTTACGTTTCCTTCAGGAACTTCCCTCTAGATGACAAGGTCCTCCGCGTAGAGGAGGAACCTAAATCCTTTCATTGCTCTCAATTTAGTGATCCTGCCCTTTATATACATGTTAAATAAAATGCAGCTTGGGACAGCCTCCTGTGGGGGATCAGTTTGAAGTATTTTACATCCGACTTTTATGTGCACAATTGTTGGAAACCCTTGAACCATCTAAACATGGAATCGTTTACTCCCCAAACCAAACGTTTCGAATGAAGCTTTTCACTCCAGACAGCTGACTTAAGACCTGCAAACGCAGCAGTGGGGTTGTGTCTCTTGTCCAGAGCGCCCTCTATGGTCTAACTCAGAAGTGTCACGTGGCAGTTAGTTTGCCTAAAACCACATCCTGTTCTTCCAAAGCCTGTAAGCTTCCGAATACCAGTTTAATCTTCGATAAATAATTTCATTCCATGGTTTTTCTCCCATTTCACTTGTTAATGAGATGGGTCTCATTAACACCAGGATCTTCATCCTTTGTATGGATTTGTATAATTTGTGCCACTGGGAAGAGGCGACGAACCTTGTCATTTTGAACCTCGCTGAAGTCACGACGCTTGAGTTGGTCCCCCTCTTTAAATTAGGACATCACACCTATGGAAGGACACGGAGCCTCGACAGATTTAATGTGCGTCGGCCTCCTCTACATGGAGGGTCTTCAGTGGCAACAGGACTCGAACCCCCGACACTCTGGTCACGAGTTTGCGACCATAACCATTAGGCTACCGACCGCGGGTGGCCACTTTGTGATTTAATCGCAAGTATATTTAAACGCGTGATAAAATATCCATTATAGAAAATTTAAAATTGAAGAATAACAAAAATATTGATTTTTAGAATAATTTTCTCTATATTAAGTGAAGTAAACTTTTCATATCTTAAATTATTTTAGCACTATATTAAAATCTTCCAAATACTAAACTAAACTCAGAGGCGCAACAGCCCATAAGGCCCAATGCCTACTGTGCCCAACTCAGTTTATGGGGTCTTGGGCGTTGAGGTGCATTAACAGACGCTCTGATCAGATGGCCCATCTGACATGATATACCCGCATTGTTTATTTCCCGAGCAAGCTTAGTACTCATTGTACCGACCCACTGAAGGAACGAAAGAAGAAAATCTTTCAAATACACAAATTATAATTAAAGCTTTATTAAGTTGAACAAACCCAAAATAACAAAAATACTTTGCCTACACACATCTATAAGTTTTTTTAATTTCCTATTTATTCGTGATTACAACGTTTTCATTGGCGAAACCATGGTGACGCCAAGAGCGATTTTTTATCTGGAGTCGGATTGTAATAGTCTTGGTGCTAAATTGAACTTGCCAATAAATAAGGAGGCGTATCCAAGTCATTTCATTTTGCTGAAGTTTGACAATTATTTTTCTAACAAAAACAAACGCAAAGTTTTTTAATAATATAAACTTGGCCATTTCTAAAAAATAATTAGAACTCTCATACCGATTTAAATAACTACTAATTTTTATTGCATGTACAAGACAATTCTGGATTCTATCTTGAACGGAAAAAATAAAAAGTACTTGTATCGACAAAAAAAGACAGAATATTGCATTTAAAGTTAGTGAAGGCAGACGCTTAGTGAGACTGATCGAGAAAGCTTTAAGCATATTCCTAACTGGATATCACACCTAGAATTTGGAGCCAAGCTTCTCAACGAGATGCAAAAAGGTTCGATATTTTTAATCTTACAGTAGATAAAAGATACAAATGAGCTAAATAGAAATTTAGTTAAATGTAAAGTAGTTTAATTTTTATTTCTTTTTTTTTTGCAAAAATTTAAAACAAATTATTACAAAGATTGATATTCTCTTATCTTAACGAAATATCTATTTTTGGGGAGTATTGTAAATAAAAAAAAAAGATCTGAACACCGCTTCTGATAAAAAAAGGTTGGGGAAGGGGGACACTGTTCCTATAAACAGCTTTATTTCTAAGATTTATAACATTCTTTTCATATGTGTTTGTTCTTAATGTCTTGTAACTGGGTGAAAATTTTGCAATAAAAATGCTCACGTCATCTGAATGATGCAGTTGTTCGTTTGTTTTGCTGTTATCTGTTTCATTCTTTTCTCGAAACGTCTTATTTCGTGATTATCTCATTTCGCGTCTTTAAAATCCTTTTAAACAATATTCTGCAACTTATGCTTTAACGGCTTTCTTAAATAAGTAGCCTGAGTGATCGTTGGGAAATCACTTTTTAAGTGCATACTTTGTCCATTACATATTTATTTACTGAACAAAACGACACAAATGTACAAATTAGTTTTTCTCAACAGCTGCGATAAGAAAGTAAGCCTACACAGGTGTTTAAAAAATGATCGCAATCGCCTCAAAATTTATTTTGAAACAGTTAAGTGACCATGAACTTCAAGTGATAGTAAACGGTATAGCTGAAAAAATGAGTTCGTGACTTCTTTTTATCGAAAAAAGTAATTTTCTGGAGAGTTTAAAATTTTTCTATATATACTAGTAATTTATTTCTCTTCTTGAATATAAAGTTAAGCATAAGTATTTCTAATTTGTAATCAGCCACAAAAATTAAATTTCAGTTTATTGTCAGTTTTTGCAATTAATTGTTATATTAAATACCCTAAACCCTATCAATATTCAACACATTAAAAATAAACCAATGCAAAATTTTATTTGCATCAAAATTGTGTTTCTTACGCTTGCTTTTTAATCTAGTACGCCGCAGCCATTTTTTTTCTCACAGGAAAATGATGTTGATGGAAAGTGAAAATTGCAAAAACTATACATCTGGTAAAAGAAAAATATGGAACTCATTTCAAAGTGCAATAATTGTAATTAATCGTAATTTACTAATATTAATTATAATTGTTAGGTATATTTTTGGAAAAAATTCCTTTTCATCATTTTAGAACTGTATAAGGGACCTGACTAATTTTAAATTCCGATCAGGTGCAGAGAGTGATGCTTTGGCATCGCCACTTCTTATGCAACGTCGTGTATTAGTAGGATGTACTTGACGACACTGAGTCACGATTCTGAAGTCTGCTGATATCTCCTTTTATTTGGTTTGAACTCTGATTCGATTGTAATTTACGTCCCACTCGGAGTAACTTCAGTACCTCGTCATTTTGAACAAGATGAGGATGGTACCTGAGCTGACATCACTCTCCTCAACAAACATCCACACCACACCAATGGGAAGACTTTGATCTACAACAGATTTAACGTACATCAGCCCCTCTACACGTCATTTTTTATTGACACTAGAACTCAAATTCGGGACTCGACAACACCGGTCACGAGTTCACGACCATGACCCCTTGGCTACCGCGGCAAATTAATTAACGCCCCTTAACCAGTTAATCATTGATTTGTAGAGTTGGCGGAGGTCTCTTGCAAAATTCTCTTTCTAAATGTTGAGATATGTTAGATAGGTATGCTATACTCGATATACCCAAAATGTGATTTGTTGGAGAAATAAAGATGGCAATTGGCCACACGTCAACGTATGCTAATAAAATTATTTTCGTGACTATTTTATGTTCTCAATTTAGCTCAACGAGGGTGTATTACTGTGTTTGATAACAACACAACGTGCCAAATATGGATCAAAGGTTAACAGACTTGGGGGGAATTGTTATACTGCTACGGGGGAGGTCATGGTCACGAACTCGCGCCCGGTGGTGTCAAGTCAAGAGTTCGAGTTTGGTGTTACAAAAGACCCACCGGGTGGAGGGCTGATGCACACTAAATCTGTCGTGGCTCAAAGTCTTTACGTTCACGTGGGGTAGAAGTTTAGAGAGTGGGGTTCCAGCTGAGGTGTCATTCTCGTCGCTTGACCGCGACGAAATGACGAGGTCCGTCACCAACAGCCCCTCGAGTTGCTTTAGAGTGTAAAAAGTTGATAAACTCTGCCTCTCAAATTGTTATTTTATGCATATAAGAAACAATTGTTACTAAATTGTTTCTTATATACATAAGATAACAATTGTTATCCAATTGTTATCTTATGTTGCCTCCATGACTCGAGGAAAATATTCTCGTGGCTGGCGTATCACGAATTCGAGCCCAGCACCGATGAAGACTCACCGCGTAGGGGAGCGATGTGCGTGAAATCTGACGAGAGCCCACCCGCTGGTGTGGTAATAAGAAGATGGCGGTGTCGTCCTCGTCACTTGGCCATGGTTCAAAATGAAGAGGTCCGTTGCCAAAAGCCCTTGTGTAGTTGAATAGTGCGCTCACTCAACCCTTTTCCCCTGAAGCAGTGGATGAGAGAAAAATGGATGGACGGAATATGAAAAAGAAAATATGAATAGTTCTCCTCTTTCTCTGCAACTCCAGCTATTCATCCATTAAACATTTCTTCGAAATGCATTTGTACATAAGAAACACATACCATTTCATTACAATCACGTACATCTTTCGTAATGCTTCTGGAGGTTTATTCAGAGGGCTATTTAAGAAAACACTTGGTGCTATATAGTAATGCATTTTCTTGAATTATATATTATAAAAAATAAAATTTTAAAAAAACTACTTTGAGAGCTAATGAAACAAGTTTTTCAAAATTAACGTTTTTTTAATGTTTTTTAATGTTTTTGACTAAAACCAAAATTTATTTTCCAAACAACGCATAGTTTTCCATTCTATTTTTATTTACTGAATAATACGTTTGTCTAAAATAATACTTTTTAAATGTAACTTTTAAACGATATTCGAAATAAAAATAAATAAATAAACATCAAACTTAACAGTAAATTCGTTAGCCTTTTTCATAATGAATAGTTTCAGGCGCACTTTGTGTTGTAATAAACATGGATCGTTCGTCACGAAATCTTTCGATATAATAAATACGAATTATCTCTGTCCTCTATTTTCATCAATTATTCAAACTTTTAAAGGAAAAAAATCATCGGCAAATAATGAATAATATAGTAAAATATATAGTCACTCTATGGAATATTAACTTTTTCCTTTTTCGTACTTTGATATGTGTAATAAAAAGCACATTAACAAAGATGAACAGAAATTTTTCTGCTTATGAATTTATTATAAATAATGATAAGCACGTTTATAAATGTTCGAAGTTGTAGAGGTAATTGTCTTGTGATGCCTCCAATGCAAAGAAAGAATTTTCTTATGACTGGTTTCTAGTGTGCAGAGATAAAATGGTGGACGCTTACTTTTTTTCCCTACGAATATTGCTTATTTTTGCCTTTTAGTCGCTAAGTAAATCTTAGGTTTCTTTTTTAATCATGTCTATGTCGATTGAATGTGGGAGAAAAAATTTTATTGGAATCAAGTTTCAAGGTGACTCTTTGCCCCGCCCCCGTCACACTCGTGGCTACAGCTTTTAAATTTCTACACGAATTGTTCAATTTTCGGTGACCGTTCGGTTTTCTTCTCTCTCTCTCTCTCTCTCGGGTAACTACTACAAGAAATCCAATTAAAAAAGACTTGTTCCGAGTCCAAGTCTTGATATCTTCAGAAAATTTCGAACGAAAAACCACTTTCAATCTGATCACGGCAGTAGAAAACTAACCAGCTTCAAAAACTACGCAGATGGTCGTAAAAACGAATTTCAGTATTTATCTCTTCCATATATAGAAATCGCTATTTTTTCAATAGAATGATTAGTGGGCCATGATGACTGGGAAAAGGCGTGTAGTATTTATTGAAACGTTATATTTTCTGTTTTTTTTTTGTGGTATATTGGTTTTTGAAATCATGAACTCCGTAAAAAATTTTTTTTATCATAATTATCCATGTGAAGAAATCTGTTTCTGGCTGTAATTCAACTTTCGCAATTTTTTTATGAAGTATTTAAATCAGCGATACTCAACCCCGAGCCTTTTTAAGTGGCCCGGTCATAGCCCATTTGTTCTCTCAGAAATTTACTCACTTAAGAACATCGTATTAAAAATTGAGTGGGAAATTCTTTGTCAAGACATCAGGTATATCACTTTTGCTTTTTGCTGTCGGTGTCGTACGGGTTTGAACTGATATTCTTTTTTTATTTGGAACGGTTACAGTTAGTGATAACAGACAACGTAGCGACCATTTTATGGGTGGAACTCATTTTTAATTATCTTTCATATCTTACAAGCGAAAAATATTCGAAGAAAATATATTGTTTCAAAACAATTGGGAGGTTGACTATTTTGTAGTGAAAAACGGACATGAATCAGTAATTGTTTGATTTGTCACGAAAAGTGCTGTATTTAAAAATACTAATAAACAGGAATCATTCAATGACACTTTTACTCGAATATTTCTTTCAAGAGGTGATAAATAGGCTTTCTTGAATTATCTTTATAACAGCAACAAAGTGTTTTGTCAGTGGTAATATCACAGCGGTAACAAAGACATCCTATGAAGTTTGTTATATTATGGGTAATCATATGAAACCGTTTATTGAGATGCAGAAATTTTGAAGGAGTGTATTATAAATGCTTCTAATTTAGGGTTAGAGAGAGAGACAAAAATAAAAAATAATTAAAAACAGCAAAAACGGAAGTTATAATATTTTGATCAATTTGAAGTTATAATATCGTGGTCTTCATTTATCCCCCTCCTCCCCCATTTATCGTCTTTTAAGACCTGGGTGAAATAACTAACATATGTATGCGGCCCAACAGAAACAAAGATTGAGTACCCTGGTTTAAATCATTTTTACAAATTCATCGAAACTGTTTCAAAGCTATATTTGACATTCTCTAAAGGTAAGATATTTCTTTAATATTTTAGTAAAGAATATATTTGTGTATGGTAAAGAATAACTTGACAAAAACTATTTCTTTACATCATCGCTTTATTTTCATCAGAAATCTTTTCGAATGAACAAAGAAATAATGGCGAGTTATAAAGAGACTCCGAGTCTTCGTTCCTTGATCATGACTCAGAAGAACGTTGATAAGTAATCAATGCATCCTTGATCAAAGGCAGCAGAAATTTTCAACCACTGTATTTTACTAGAGTAATATTTGCTCCGGATCTTTGACAACTGAAGCGCTTATAAATTCGCGTTGGGATTGAAATGCTTTTGCTATTTCGTTTGCTTACATCTCTAACTTGCAATGTAAATGTATAAGGGGATTCATTACTAATCCGACTAACTTTTCGGTGAAGGAGAACATAGTAGTAGTGTGGGGAGGAAAATGCCTGCTTCATACAGTTGAGGAAACACATAAGGAAGTTAGACTCCACGCCGATTCTGATAGAAACCAGCATTTGAGAGCAATTCACTTAGGTAGAAGGTGGGACGAATACTCAAAACCAACCTATGCGTATGGAACTGAGGACTGTAATGGGTGGGTCTGTCAAAACCAGGGGTACTCAACCTTTTTTCTGCTAGGCCGCATACATATATGAACTATTTCACGCGGGCCGCATACATATGTTAAGTTATTTCACCCAGGTCTTAAAACGATGATAAATGGGGGAGAGAGGGGGGTAAATGAAGACCACGATATTATAACTTCAAATTGATCAAAATATTATAACTTCCGTTTTGCTGTTTTTAATTATTTTTTATTTTTGTCTCTAACCCTAAATTAGAAGCATTTATGATACACTCCTTCACAATTTCTGCATCTCAATAAACGGTTTCATATGATTACCCATAATATAACAAACTTCATTGGGGATGCCTTTGTTATCACTGTGATATTACCCCGAGAAAACACTTTTGTTGTTGTTATAAAGATTATTCAAGAAAGCCTATTTATCACCTCTTGAAGAGATCTTCGAGGAAAAAGAGTGTCATTGAATAATTCTTTTTATTGGTAATCTTTAAATACAGCGCTTTCATGACAAATCCAACGATTACTAATCCACGTTTCTTTTTAACTACAAAAATAGTCAACTGCCCAATCGTCTTAAAACGATTTATTTTTTTCGAATATTTTCCACCCATAAAACTGCCGCTATGTCTATTATCACAAACCGTAACCGTTCCAAATAGAAAAAGAATATCAATTCGTTCCCGTGAGACACATCATCAAAAGCAAAATTGATATATATTTGATTTCTTAACAAAGAATTTCCCACCTAACTTTTAATACAAATGCTTTTAAAAAAGTAAATCTCTCAGAGCAATGGACCATGACCGGGCCACTTCAAAAGGCTCGGTGGGCCGCAGGTTTAAACCGATCTGTTTGCACCCAACAGTCGCGCTCCTCATTGCACAGAAAGGTACATGAAAACGGTTGCTTAGACAGAGGTACCGTGAATCTATGACGATCGACACGGGACAACAAGGAAAATGCTCCCACAGAAAGTATTTCACACAAGATTGGGGAATTTCCAACGCGACACTAGCAGTTTGACCCCCCGGACAAAAAGGGAAAATGCCGCCCCTCTCTGCAAATCAAAAATGTCTTAAAAATACAAAATAGTTTGAAATGAAGGACCTAATTACTTGTTATTACTTCAAACGAGTAAATGTAAGAGAAGAAAAATCACCCATTTCTTCGAAAAGAGTCTACTGATGGTGGGGATCGCAAGCGTTTATTTTAACTCATAGTAAGTACACTCAAGATTAAACTAAAAACATCTACTGTGGCTTTCTATCTACTAAAAACTCTTATTACCCCTACCTCTTTTTGGATAGCTGACCCCGGACAGCGTATGGGTGAAAGGAATGTCTGTTGTGACCCCACTCCTGGATGGGAGAAAGTTACTAGTGAAACTATCGAATTTCATAAGTAATATATACTCCCGGCTTGAATCCTTCAAGATTCAATATAAAAGAAAAACTGACCCTAAACATACAAAGCTCAAAAATAAGGAAATAAGATACGTTACATGGAATACCAAATTCACCAATAATATTTCAGAAAATATATCAAATTTTTTGTAACAAAAAATGTTTTCCAAATTCGATCCAAATGCCACCTTTAAAGTTTGCCGCCCCTGGCAGGGGTCCGGTTTGTCGGCCCTAGAGACGCCCCTGGCGTCAGATAGATGCTTTGTTTCATAAGACAGATCTCGATAGGTCGTGGGTAGCCCAGTGGTTACAGCATCGGCCTCCAGACCTGAACCCTGGGTTCGATGCCACCAAATACCCCCCCCCCCGAGTACACACGGAGTACGTGCTCGTTAAATCACTGGGTTCGAAAGTCTTGGGGTTGAAATCACGAGTGCAGGGGACTGGAGAATAACCCCCCTCAGTTCCATGCCTAAATTGTGGAAGTGGAGATCGGTGGTGTCGCCATCTATTGTCCCTTCGGGAATTTCTCTGAACAAAATCCTACTGTCACCTCTATGGTGCTCAAGGCTAAGACAAACGACAGGAGTACATCTAGCCCCTTGCCACGATGAATTTCGTGGGCCTCGATCTGACTATGTCAGACAGGTGGCATTAGAAACAACAATAACATATCTCGTAGTTGTTACGTCTGTTTTATTCAATGATGATATCCTGTAGAAACTTTTCACAGTACATATTCCTCTGTCGTTGGACCACTGGGGGTTCTAGCATGATATGGATCTCCTTCCCTATTGCTACAACGAAGTCTTGTAACAATTAAGCTCTACATCTGGACCGCGTCCAACTGATCGTGAGGGTGTAGTTCAGCGATACTCCACCTGCGGCCTTTTGAAGTGGTCCGGTCATGTGACCCATTGATCTGAGAAATTTACTTAGTTAAGAACATTGTATGAAAAACTTGGGCGGAAATTCTTTGTCAAGGAATCAAATCTATCAATTTTTGCTTTTGCTGTCGGTGACGTACGGGTAAGAATTGATATTCTTTTTTCTATTTGGAACGGTTATGGTTAGTGATAACTGACAACAGTAGTGTAGCGACCATTTTATCGGTGGAACTAATTTTTAACTATCTTTCATACCTTACAAGCAAAAATATTCGAATAAAATATATCGTTTGAAGACGATTGGGGGTTGACTATTTTGTAGTGAAAAACAGACACGGTGCAGTAATTGTTTGATTTGTCACGAAAAAGTGCTGTATTTAAAAAAAAACAATTAACAGGAATCACACACATTCAATGACACTTTTCTTCGAAGATCTTTTCAAGAGGTGATAAATAGGCTTTCTTGAATAATATTTGTAACTGCACCAAAGTGTTTTGTCAGTGGTAATATCACAGCGGAAACAAAGACATCCTATGAAGTCTGTTATATTATTGGTAATTATATGAAGCCGTTTACTGATGTGAAAATTGTGAAGGAGTGTTTCTTAAATGCTTCTAATTTAGTGTTAGTGGCAAAAAAAAAAAAAATATAATAAATAGTAATTAAAAAAAGCAAACCAGGATATATATATATATATATATATATATATATAATATTTTGGTCAATTTTCCACATTTTAAATTTCCAATGCTATCTTGGTATTAAAAAGCACTTTTCTACCCCCCTCACCTCCCCTATTCATCTTCATGTTGCGGCTCACGTGAAATAGCTGACATATGTATGCGGCCCAGCAGAAAAAAAGGTTGAGAACCCCCGGTCTAGTTCTTTGGCCTGTTAGATTGCTAGGACCCATCATGCCTGAACTTCTACTGAGATGAGATGAAGTCAATCGTGTTCAAGATTTCCATTGAATCATTTTGAGGTTCTGGTCCCTTGCATGGACCTGAGAAACGCTGGGAATGTTCGAGAATGTTGAGAATTTCATGCAATGCAATTGAAAGCCTATGTGAGTGTGTGTTGCCCAAGTTTCATACTTCGGTAGAGTGAGTGCTTTTACCAAGGTGAAACTTGCTATTAAAATAGTGGTTCTCAAACTTTCACTACTGACGACCCAATTTTCAATCATAATTTTTATCGCCCCCTCAAAAAAAAAAATAATAATGTATTAAATGCAATAATAATGCACTTTGGGGGGCGCTAAAAAGCTACAATACGATCATAATTATAAACCGTACAAATTAACAAAATAAGTATTAAATTTTGTATATGTTACTTTTTTAAGTAATATATTTTTTTTTTTTTTTTTTACTTTTTAGTTCGATTCACTATAAAAGCGTGCTTTTTAGTTTGTTTTAAGACTATAATTTATTTTATAATTATTTTTACTATACACGATAAAAAACACAATTCCAGTGAATAATTTAATTAAAAGAAAATATACTTACCTTTTTTCAAGGACTTTTTAATTTTTTTCTTTGATAATTTGAGAAAAAATCAATAAAACTAATGAAAATGTTACAAATGTGCGTGTCCTTAATAAAGGACATAAATCACAGACACTCTCTTTTTCTAACAATACAGTAACATTATTTTCCCAGTAAAACTGTCTTATTTTGTTCACGTTATTGTAGTTTTGCTGTTGTTTGATGATCTACAAATAGAATTTTGAACTTTCTTCCTTGCGTCTTTTTGACAAGTCGAAGTGCTACATTTATGGCTTCATAGTTTTCTTCATAGAGTTCTATAGGCAGCATTTGAAAAATTACAATTCAACTCAAACGTTTCATGTTTATCGCTTTTCTCATATTTACTCTCTTTCGCTATCTTGATTACTATGCATTATATCAGCAGGTTCTTCAATTGCTTGGTCAGTTTCAACTTCCTTCTATAGAAATCATAGGTGCCATTTTTTTTATATTCTGCTCATTTACATTTATAAACCATAATAAGTCGTACAACACAGCAATCAAAATCCCAAAATTGTTCATGGGGAAAGTTAGAATGTTCATAGAAAATATTTTTGAACAAAAGTGGTCGGGCAGGGAACACGATCAAAACTAGCAACTTGATTGTAAAAAAACTTTTGTCACTCTCAAAAAAGAGGCATATCTGTGACAAATTCATTTTAGTTCCCATTAAGACTGTCTAATAGGAGAATACTGTCAAGGTCACTGTTAATGAATAAACAGTTTCCCAGAATTAACAATTTTGTGAGCCTGGGTTGACTCTGCAGGTCTAAAAAAATAATCGTGTAAAACATTTTCATTATGTATTATATGTTTCAGAATACTCATAAAAATACATCTTGGCCAAATAATCCTTCAAAAGGCTCAATATGCTTTTCCATATATCATAAAACTCTTTCACATGGAAAAAAGCAACAGAAAAATATTATATTTACAACTTTCCTAAAAGAAAAGAAACAGTGAAACATACCAGTAAGTTTGAAGGTCAAATATATAATAATCAATTTTGCAATAAATTAAATGTTCCAAGTATTTGCCTTCCACACGAATACAGGTTCTACATCTTTTTAAAAGGTATCGCTTGATGAGAATTTAGAGTAACTAGTTATATTAATTTCTTCCACTGCTTCAGAAATTCCTTTGGTGCAGTTCGGTTACATTTTCGATTGGCTTAAAAAAAGTTAGAAGACAAACACTTCGATTCATTAAAGTATTACAAAATAGTTTTCCGTTTTATTTTTAAATTGAATTTGAGTCACACACTTAAGATTGGGTTTTTTAAAATGAAATCATTTTGTAAAAAAAATGGCAATAATTCTTGCGAATAGAAAAGTAGCAAGTGCTACAACATTTTGGAATCTTAACTAAATGTACCTTCTTTCGAAGAAGTTACCTGGGTTTCCATGAAATATTTTTCTTTTTGTGGAGAGTTAAAGTTAAGAAACATCATTTTCTCAAACTAAATTATTTTTAACTACATTAGTTTTTGCTCGATTTGTGATTGATTATTAGCACAGCAATGTAAGATCTCGATAGTGAAAAAATCTCTGCGAAATTGTAAAATGTATGGTCACAGTAGCTAACGATGTGAAAGAGGTTGTCAATATTCTCCATTTTCAAAAATATGCAAGTCATCGCTTAACCAACTGCTGGAAACTTTTTTTTTAATTTTCCCACAATTGATACGACCCTCCTTCCCTTTTCACCTCGAGCCCACTTGACGTTGGGTTTCGGAAATATATATATATGAGTGTGACCCAAAAGAAACGAGACTAAGGGTGCAGCTTGAAAAGTTGGAGTGGGCAACAACTGTTTTGGTGACATCATCCCACACTCCTACTCTTTCCATGCAGCCAGTTTCGACTTTTACCTATCACTTCAATTGGGACAACTGCGTCATTGAGCGAACACGTGCATCTGCCGGGAAAATGTCTAATGTAAAAACCGAACAGAGAGAGAGTGAATCAACATGAAGATTCTAGTGAAACCTAAGAAATCGGACACGGAAACATTTGAAATATTAACCGAGGCTTTTGGAAATGAAGCTTTGTCTTTGTGTACGTGTGTTTGGATGGCATAAAAGCGATTTTAAGGGGAAGAGACAATGTGGAAGATATTGAAAGTGCTGAATGCCCAAGGTCAGTGATTACAGACCAATACATTGTCCAAGGATTCGTGATGCGGTCCAGGTGACTGAAGACACATTTTAGTGCAGTGGTGGAGTTGGTTAACTTGGATAGAGGAGCTGTTCGACGCATTTTTTAACTGATGAATTACGAGATGAAGACTTGTTTGAAGGTTTTTCCAAAAGTTCTGTCCGATGACCAAAAACAGTGTGTGTGGACCTGTTAGGGATGCATTGCAAACGAGCAAAAATTTGTTGGAACCGGTTATAACATGTGATGAGACATAGAGTTTTTTACCGCTGACCTAGAAAGTAAAGCGGCGTCGATGCAGTGGAAGTCTCCTGGATCCCAAGACTAAAAAATACAAGCTTGTCAAAATCGAAATTCAAGGCAATGCTAATTGTCTTCTTCGACGTTAATGGAATCGTACTGATCGAGTGAGTTCCCAATTATCAGACTATTAATCAACACTATTACATTGATGTACTAAAAACTGTGAAAAAAATCTGGGAAGGCCACAGTGTTGTGGAGTGATGGATAGCTGTTGCGCCAGGCATGCACCCGCCACACATCTTATCTGTCAAGAAGTTTCTGGCCTGCAAAAACATTACTGTCATGGGGCATCCTTATTATTCACCTGATTTGGCTCCATGCAACTTTCCTTCATTTCGTACAGTTAAATCTTGTTTAAGGTATCCGAAACTAGGTTTCGGAAGGGTGATTTTGCAAAGCGCATATGATTGGATAATACTTATGATATTTATTGTCACTTAGATTAGAAAATGATATAAAATTGTTTTTAAGAATGTTCTTACAATAAAAATTATTTAAGTACAATATTTTTTGTAAACTTGTGGGCTCTTTTCGGATCGTGTTCGAATTGTGAAAAGAAAATAACATTTGCAGTCAGGATTTTGTCCCTCTGTTTTTTGCACATCTTCCATGGGACATTTCATAAGAAAAAGAATATATTTAGATGATCCAAGATTACAAACCATCGTCCAGCAGTCTTTCCTTTATCCGACCACGTTTTCGCGCCACCGCTCCCCATTTTCTCCTCGTTCGGTCCTCTCTCCCTCTGTCGTTGTCAGATCCTTCTGTCTATATCATGTGTCTCAGTTTCGACCTGTTGCCAGGTGCAGGCAGTAGATGCATATCGCCCCACCTAAGAGTAAAATTTGCCCCTGTGGCTGATTTACCATTTCAAAACACCAGGAACAGAAAATTCACAAACAGAACACACAATAATTGCAACAGTCAATAGTTTTGATGATTGTTCTAGTGATAGTTCCTTTTAAACAACACATGAAAATAATATAAATAGTTCACCCAATTGAATTAAGTGACTATGTTTCCCAGAAAGATCTAAACTGTAATGGGATTTACCGCAAACAGATACATAGAAAACACATTATACAAAAAAAAAAAAAACAATACTAAACATATACAACACAGTCCTTATCTTAATCTAGACAATATTTATTTCATTAACTCATGAATGTGAATGCTCAATGAATTCACTGAATCTATATTAAGTATACGGAAGAAAAACTTTTCCTGCGGCTCTAATTTGCCTTTGGCCGGTTATGATTTCAAACCAAACCCATTCTAATACAAAGTTAATTTGCTTTACACGATTTTCCAAATTTGCATTAGAATGTCTATATCGACTATTCGAGGTACAACAAAAACTGCTGTAACATTCTTAAACCTGAGTCGTAAAATTACATCCATAAGAAGAAGTGCATACAGTCTTAAACCTCATTTTTTAGTTGTGTAAATTCCAAACGACATAACGCATGCGGCATACTTCAGATAACTCATCGTGAGAGAACGACAAAAATACCACTTCCACAAATCCAGTACCGTGACCCACGATGCTGCTATTCTTTTTCTACAAAACCTTCCCTTTTCAACAAAAAAAGATAAATCTCGGGGTTCTCGAAAATATGTTTTAACAAAGCTTCACGGGTTACCTTCACACTGAGAACTAGTCACCGGCATAGCCTCGCCCCACCTAGTGTGCTGATCAACCAGACATAAAATATATTTATGTCCGTTTGAGCTTGACGGATCAATTGGATCTATCAGATTCGTATTCACCACCTGAAATGGCAATTCAGGCCTTGCCACAGGTGTAATGGGTGATCGGTCTTTAATCCTAACCGATCGAGTGAACTGACATTCTTTACATGACTCACAAAATTTCTTCACATCGGCCCTCCAGACCTCCCAAAAGAAAGAATACTTGATTCGTTCAAGCGTCTTCTTGGGACCCATGTGACTACTAAACACGGAAGTATGCGCTAGTCTCAACACCTCAGTTCTTCTGCATTTCCGGAAGTACCAGTTGCCCAATACTCCCCTAGTTATTTTATCTCTATGAAATAGATACCCCTCTACTCATAGTAGTTTCCTTTGCCTTCCTTAGCAGGCTTTCAAACCAATGCTAACTCGGCACAACACTCCTGCTCGGAATGAAAACTATCAGTCACCATGCTTCCTTTATCCATCTCAGCGGTCACCTCCACATCCTTAGTATCCAATGTTCCCACTTCATTCCGACATGAAGTAATATTCCTTTGAGAATCCTCAATGTGCTCCTACCTGTGCTTTCTCTGGCAGAATACCCAATGAAACCTCGGTTTCATCTACATTTCCTGAGTTAACCCTCAGGTCCTGAGATCTTTGAGCCTGTGAATTCTCTTCACTCTGGGCTCCTCCCAACATATCCAAAACATCTGGTGGAAGCAACACGTCTTCTGCCAAAACTTCTGCCAAAGTACATAGCACTTGCTGGTGCACCACATTAACCTGGCCACCGGTAGCAAGACCAATTGGAACTATACTAAAAAGGACATTTAACCGCTGGACCGAAAATACCTTTCAAATAAATCATGGAAGCTCCTTCAACCGAGATTCCAGGAACTAAGTCTTTTCTTGATAACAGTAATTTCCATACCAGAATCCACTAAAGCATGGGCTAATTTCCCATCTACACTGATAGATGTTTTCACTAGTTTTACTTAATTTGTCTTCTCACTAGCCCGCCTAGGAATGACTTTACCTAGCAAATCAACTCTTGCAGTGACCGTCCCATCTTCCAATTCTGTCCCTTCCGTTGACACCTTATTCACAGTAAGTCTTTTTATTATCTACCTTTGTTTTTCGGACAATCCCGCTTGAAATGTTTATCTGATCCGCAGGTGAAACAAGCGAATTTTTTAATTTCAGTTACTTGACCTTTATCAAAGTTTTTTCCTAGAAGAAATATTATCTGACTTTTTTCTCCCCCAAATGGCTGTTTACCCCAACTACCATTAAAAATTCTCTTTTCATTATCATTCCATTTTGCTCTCGCAGGTCCATCGTAGGATTTCCCTTTGGAAGCGTAAAATATATCACATTGTTTGCCCAAGTCCTGGGTTTTTACCATTCTTCCTTGAGCACAACAATATGGATCGCCGTCTCAGAATCCAACATTTCAAACATTTTATCTGCTACGATCAGTTGATTTAACTGACTCAAAATCATTCGCACCTCTTTCACTTACAGTAGTATAACCACATCGATGTTAACGGGACGCGAACTGAGAGAAAGTTTCGTCAGAGTTACGTTTGGCCTTTCTAAAATTTTTCTAAACATATTTTTGGTGAGGGTTCATACTCCTTGAGCACAACCTGTTTTAAAGACTCGTAATCTTTTTAATTCTTCTTCGCCTAGGTTAACTAATAAGTTTGACACTTTGTCTCCTAACATGCATAACAAAACCTTCGGTTTTAACTCATCGCTGACATTTTCACTAGCGAAAGCTTTTTTTCAAGACTAGAAAAATAGTCCCACCCATCTGATTTATTGGGTACCTTTACAGTTAAGAGCCTAATCATTTTAACTAACTTCATCTAAAGATTTCACACGTGAGGTTTGACCATTATTTTGAGTGGCACTCTGATTAGCGTTCCTAGATAATTCTATTTCCAAGCGTAATTTCAATTGATAATTGTTCTTGTTGTTCTAGTTTTTGCTGCTGTTCTGTCTCTAACTTTGGGCTGTAATAACTTCCAATAACTCTCTTTGCCTCTTCCTCCTTGTAATATTTATCAAGATTATTAAATCCCTTAAAACAATTTTGATATAGACGAATCAGGTGACTCATCTAAGTCCCGCGCTAATTGAATTAAGTCAATTTTCTTACTTCTAATGAGAAATACCATTTTTAATAAAGCTAAACCTAATACCAAATTACCTTCTGACAAATTTAACTACAAACACTTAAAAGACCTAGTACTATATATTTAACAAGCAAAAAAATAATACACTCGTTTTCTCAGAGTACTCAAATTCAGAAACACAACACGAAATATGTTTGCAATAAAAACTTATGCGACACAGTTATTTGTTACTAATCTGAACGTAGAACCTTTTAAAAAACACACAATTAACAACATACTTAAGCTACATTACCATAGAATTATTTTCTCAAAATCATAAATCTACTCTTAGTTTCTTTTTTTTAATTAAAAGAAGAATCTTATGCAGAAAACAAAAAACCAATATATATATATATATATACATCCTAAATTACGAGCAAAGGAAATAGCCTCAGATTGCATTAAACCATCAACTAACTGACAAGTGCAACACTTTTACTTAAAATGAAAAACAATCATATAATATTTAAAAAAACATGCCATATTCTGAGTCATAAATAACCTACAAAATCTCTTATTTACAACATTTTAACAAGGAAGTCTACTTGAAATACATATACATTTTTAATGGATATTTTTCATGGGACTCAAACACATTTTTCGCAACTATTATTTCAAGATAAATTAATCTAATTCTTTTTTTTTTTAAATTCTGCAAACTGAATTGTTATACAAAACACTTTCTATACCAGATTTTAATTTTTGAGACAACTTCAAAACAGTAAAGATTGATGGTAAAAAAAAAAGAAATTGTAGTTTAACACTATGTAGAACTCTAAATAACATATTTTACAACATTTAAATGATACCCTATTATTTCCAGGTAAAATAAGTACACAATAATCTTCTTATTACATCTACACAATAATCCAACAACATAGAATATTGCAATAAACAAATGAAATTTTCTTTTCAGATATGTATATGTTTTCTGCTTTTTTTCTATTTTTTTAAACAAATTAAATATGACTGCATCCATTACTCGTTTAAATATTTACACAATATTTTAACGGGGAACAATAGCCACTTGCGACATAGAACGCTGTTTCTGTACTTGAACACTACTGGGATTTCCTTCGTTGTTTTCAGATCACAGCTCCATTCATCGAGACCAAGAGAAAAATACGGCATTTGTTTTGTTTCCACTTAGACAACTTGCCGGGTGATGAAGTAAAACTCCATATGAAGAAGGTCTTGTTTTTTTCACTTGAAACTGCTGCAGAGCAATTCCTGGGATCCACGTGGTCATCAACTTGAAAATGCAGTGCAGGGTTCTATTTCCTTGTTAAAAAATTTTCTTTCAAACTGAATGTCCACTAGAACCTTGTTCACAATTATGTAGTACGAACACCGATCAATTTGAAATATTTTGTTCATTTAACTTCTGATTAACATTGCTCCATCGCAATCGCACTTCTGACACCAATGTAAACTTGTGGGTTCTTTTCGGATCGTGTTCGAATTGTGAAAAGAAAATAATTGCAGTCAGGATTTTGTCCCTCTGTTTTATTGCACATCTTCCATGGGACATTTCATAAGAAAAAGAATATATTTAGATTGTTGTTCTTTTTGTGAAATCACTTCCACTACGGTATCTTGGGACATCACATTTATTTATTTAAATACGAAAATAATGATCGCGGATACTGCATACAGCAAGTCTGACCCAAAAGCACACAGCGACCGGTCAGCTCGTCAACCCCGTAGAAGGAATGCGTGGGAGTGAAGCGGGAAAAAGAACGCGTGGGCGGATCACTCAGTTATCTTTCCGGCAGAAAAAATAGTTCACTCGCTTCACCCCAACATACCCCTCCTGCAAGTGATACATTTTTTTCAAACAATACAAACATTATAGACATATACACAATACACATAAAATATAACAATAAACACAGTGACATAAAATCAAGAGAGTAATGCAATTTTTTGCATTGAATATTCCAACTTTTCTACATTCATGGCTTTCGTAAGGAAATCTGCAATTAAAAATTCTGTTTGGACATATTCTAATTTATAATTACAGTATCTTCAATTAAATCCTTTATAAAATGAAAACGTAAGTTCATATGCCTTGATTTATTTGAAGAACGGGTACCCTTAATCCACTGAATTGCTGCTTGGCTATATGAATTTAAAGTTACAGCATTATTTATAAATTGTTCACATTTTAATTCAGTTAACAAATTTAATTTGATTAAAACCCGCTGCTACAAGCCTTGCTTTGTATTTTATATTTTTCCAGCATCATCTTGTTTTTAATTTTTGTTTTTAATTTTGATTTCACAGGTTTTTGTACAATTTCCCAAACTTTATGTTTAGCTAACGAATCTAATTCATTCTCCATTGCTAATTTCCAATTTTTCCAATTAGCACTATTTTCTGCCTCAAAATAAGAGTTTGGTACATTATTCACCAAATGGACAGACATCAGCTTAGATTTTAGTCTTTCCGATCTTCTAACAGGGGATTTGATTTTGCACATCATTCAATTCAAGTACTGGAATTTGGATTCTGCCTGTCCGAGGTGATGACGTGGTCTGAAGGGGAATTGAGTTATCATTCTCAATTGCTCCAGGTCCATTATTTATATCAAAATTATACAACACTCCATCCTCTGTATTTTGATTAATTTCGTTTCTTTCGGGAGAGACTTCAAAAAACGAGTCAATATCCCATGTTTCATTTCCTATCTCACCTAAATAATTACTACCCTTTAAATATTCATTAAATTTAACTGATCTCTCCTCAATTACTTTTTGATTTTTAATATCATAAATTCGATATCCCCTCCTTTCTCTAGCATAATTCCACGTCTTCCTGGAACTTCAAATTTATTTCTCAATACTTTCGGAACGTGAGATAGGCCACACAGCCAAATTTTTCCAGATAATTTAATTTTGGTTTATTACCTGTCAGAATTTCTAATGGTATTTTTCTTTCCCTTTTCGTGGTGTAACATTAGATACTTGAGTACTACAACTAATAGCTTCAGCCCAAAATTTTAAAGGAAGTTTACTTTTCATATAATAAAGATCTAGCTCTAGAAGAACACGGTTGGCTCTTTTCTGCCTTGCCATTTGATTCACTATTGTATGGAATAGTTTTTCATGAAATATTCCTGAATTAGCCAGGTAAGTATCTAGTTGTTCATTTACAAATTCTAACCCATTATCAGTTCTTATCTTTTTAATCCCTTTTATCAGTTAAATTTTCATATTTGGGCTTTAAATTGAGAAAATATATCAAACACTTCATATTTATTTTTTAAGAAATAAGTAAGTACATGCCAGAAAAAATGTCTACAATTACCATAAAATGTTTTGTACCACCATGCGATTCGATATTAATTGGACCACACAGATCGGCATGGAGCAACTCAAGAATTTGTGAGCTTTGATATATATCAATACTATGATGAGTTTTCTGGTTACCTTACTTATATCACAAGTTTCACATGTGAAATTATTTACATTATCAATATCAATATAATCTTTCATTTTAAGCATATATTTACAATTTAAATGACATAACCTGTTATGCCAAATTTCATAATTATTAGTAGATTGGTCAGAAATAAAACACTCAGAATTATACATAGGTTCTAATTTAATTTCTAATCTACCATTATTTTTAAATGCTTTAGTTATTAACCTATCATTTTTATCATATATGAATACACAATTATTTTCTGATTTAATCTTACAACCTTTATCCATTAAACATGTTACAGACAGTAAATTACATCTTAATTGAGGAAGATAACTGGCATCAGTAATTGTTAGATTAATAGAATTACAATGTTTTGTACTCACAGTTTTAGCTGAAACGTTTCCAGTTCCTTGGTTCATCATTTTAGAATTTTTATCGGCTAAGTAAATGTCCATCACTTCTGGACTAATATTTTTGAACCACACAGATTCTTTAGCCATATGACAGGATGCACCACTATCCAGAATCCAGAAATTGTCAGAAAGTTTTTCTTCTCGATGGGAAGCTGTAAATACGTGTCCATTTCTAGACGAATTGTTTCTTTGGCTTGTACTTGGAGAGTTTTGTTTCTATAATAACAGTCCTTTAGCTAGATGATTTGATTTCTGCAAATATAACACAGTCTCGTTTGCTTTTATTTTTTTCTCTTTACATAAAATGCTTCAGAATTAATTCCATCCATGCGAGTTTTAATTGGCAAGTTTAAAGTTGCTTCTTCTTCCCTTAACATTTGTAATATTTCGTCCATGTTTTTTCCTCTTTGTGTTTTTCAGAATATCGCGCACTTTGGAGAAATTTCCATTTAATTCTCTAACGGTATGATAGACCAATTCCCTCGGCGCCACGTCCAGTCCAAGGGAGTGACACTTAGTCGAAATCCCCCGCGCTCTTGCAATATAATCTGCTACAGTTTCTCCATTTTTCATTCTGATGTTTTTTAGTTCATTGCCCACGTCAATTTTTCGGTCTTCGCCTTCGCCGATGTAAGTCGCTCTAATTTTATCCCACAGCACTTTCGCGTTGTCTTCCGCCGCGAACTGTAAGGCTTGCTCATCTGCGAGCGATAACTTAATGTATGCTATTGCATCTGAGTTTTTCGTAATCCAGTCCATTTCATCTTTACGGGTACGGTCTTCAGGTTTTTCGTTTAAGATTAGAGAGTCTAATCTCTTTTAAGCTAAGAGCAGCTTTCATCTTAAGCTCCCAAATAAAATAGTTCGTTCCGTTTAAATCGGGAATAGTTATCTTATCCATTGTAGGTAGAAAGGTTTAAACGTTCACAAAGTCAACTAACTCATCACACAGATTAACCACGCTCTGCCACCACTTGTTGTTCGTTTTGTGAAATCCCTTCCACTACGGTATCTTGGGACATCACATTTATTTATATAAATAAGAAAAAAATGATCGCGGATACTGCACACAGCAAGTCTGACCCCAAAGCACACAGCGACCGGTCAGCTCGTCAACCCCGTAGAAGGAATGCGTGGGAGTGAAGCGGGAAAAGAGCGCGTGGGCGGATCACTCAGTTATCCTTCCGCCAGAAAAAATAGTTCACTCGCTTCACCCCCAACATAGATGATCCAAGATTACAAACCATCGTCCCGCAGTCTTTCCTTTATCCGACCACGTTTTTCGCGCCACCGCTCCCCATTTTCTCCTCGTTCGGCCCCTTCTCTCCTCTGTCGTTGTCAGATCCTTCTCTCCATATCGTGCGTCTCGTTCGACCTGTTGCCAGGTGCAGGCAGTAGATCTTTACAATTTTGACAAAAAATGAACTTAGAATGACCCATTTTTAAAATATTCTTCTTTTGTGAAAAATGCTTCTAGAAAATCATATTTTGCCTGTATATAGCTCAGACCTTTTTACAGCGGCTCAACTAGAATTTTTGAAATATATAACTTAGAAGGGGGTTTATCCATGTTTTACGACAACAGAGGGGAGATATTTTAAGAAAAAAACGCCGATAATTATTTCACTTGGTTGCAACTCTGAAACTAATGTGAATTTTTTAAAAAATAGTTCGACTCTTTTGGAGAAGTCTTTACTTTATATAAGGAAAATATTATTATTTTAGAAGCATTTTTTATGAAAGGAGAACATTTTGAAAAAATATTATTCTAAGTTAATTTTTTGCCAAAATATTGTATTTAAATAAATCTTTTTTGTCAAAATGTCCTTAAAACAATTTTATGTATATATTCTAATCTAAGTGACACTAAATATCACGAAAATTATCCATTTATACGCTTTTTAAAATCACGGTTCTGAAACTGAGAGGGAAGACCTCTGTAATCGGCGTGTGGTTATGGCGCATCGTACTGCACCTGCGGCAGAAATTCGAGCTGCAGTTGGTCCCACAGTGACACAACGAATTGTTAGAAACCGGTTACCAAGGACAGCTGAACAAGAAAGCCTGTAACGTGCATTCCACTGACTCAAGCCATTGTCGTTTGTGAAGCCACTGTTGTCAAGCCAGAGCTCATTGGACTACGGCAGTGGTTCTCAAACTTTCACTACTGGCGACCCAATTTTCAATCATACTTTTTATCGCCCCCTAAAAATAATAATGTATTGAATGCAATAATATGCAATTTGGCGCTAGAGCTATTATACGATCATAATTATAAACCGTACAAATTAACAAGATAAGTATTAAATTTTGTATATGTAACTTTTAATATATTTTTTTTTTACCTTTTAGTTCGATTCACTATAAAAGCGTGCTTTTTAGTTTGTTTTAAAACTATAATTTATTTTATAATTATTTTTACTATACACGATAAAAACACAATTCCAGTGAATAATTTAATTAAGAGAAAATATACTTACCTACTTTCAAGGACTTTTCAATTTTTCTTAGAAAATTTGAGAAAAATCAATAAAACTAAAGAAAATGTTCCAAATGTGCGAATCCTTAATAAAGGACATAAATCACGGACACTTTTCGCTAACAACACAGGAACGTTATTTTCCAGCCAAACTGTCATATTTTTTTCACGTTTTTGTAGTTTTGCTGTTGTTTTATGATCTACAAATAGCATTTTGAACTTTTTCTTCCTTGCGTCTTTTTGACAAGGCGAAGTACTACATTATATCTCCATAGTTTTCTTCATAGAGATCTTTAGGCAGCATTTGAAAATTTCAAATCAACTCAACCGTTTCATGTCTAACGCTTTTCTGATATTTACTTTCGCTATCTTGATTAATATGCATTATTTCAGTAGGTTCTTCAATTGCTTGATCAGTTTCAACTTCCTTCAATAGAAATCATAGGTGCCATTTTTTTAATATTCTGCTTATTTACATTTATAAACCATAATACGTCGTACAACACAGCAATCAAAACCACAAAATTGTTCATGGGGAAAATGTAGTTCTAAAAATAATTATGTAAAACGTTTTTCATTATGCATTATATGTTTCAGAATACTCATGCTTATCCATATATCATAAAACTCTTTCGCATGGAAAAAGATGAAAGAGAAATATATTCTAAATATTTACAACTTCTCTAAAAAGACGGAAATAACCATACCAGTAAGTTCGAAGGTCAGCTGAAGTAATATTTTAGGTTAAAAGAAACGTAATAAAAAAAATCTCTCGTCGTTTGATATCGTTAAAAGAAACGTAAAAAAAAAAAAAAAAAAAAAAAAAAAAAAAAAAAAAAAATCCCTCATCGTTCTCATATTGATCGCAAAGCAAACAAAATATTTTTAATTTGGTTATAGGATCAAAGATGGCTAATGAACGTTTGAAGTGGAATCTTATTTTTGATGATCACCAAAAGATAAAAATAAATTATCAGTGTAAATGTGTATTTTTTATTATGTCAGAAAGCATTTTGTTTTACTTCATTCCAAAAAATTATTTTTTAAACCTTTTATTTTCAATATGCTCCCCCCAGGGGGCGCGCCCCGCAGTTTGTGAGACACTGGACTACGGAGTGAAGATCTGTTGTGTTTTCTAATGAAAGCAGATTCCGCCTTGAGGGCAGCGACTGCCGTGTGTAGGTCAGAAGGACGCCACCTGCAGCCAAACTGTCAGCAGCCTAGACACACTGGACCTACACCTGGAGTCATGGTCTGGTGAGCAATTTCCTATGACAGCAGGAACACTCTCGCAAATGTGTTCGTTAGTCTTGTAATTCAATCTATTGTACTGCTATTCATGAACGGCATTCAAGGGGGTGTTTTTCTAACACAACAAGGATAACACTTGCCCCTCACACCACTGTTGTCACTCAACGTGCTCTACAGAGTGTTGGCATGTTACCTTGGCTTGCGAGATCACCAGATCTATCTGTAATAGAGCACGTATGGGATATCATTGGATTACAACTCCAGCATTATCCACAGCCAGCACTGGCCGCCTTAGTATTGACACAACAATTACAGCAAGCATGGAACCCCATACCACAAAGTGAAATTCGTCACCTGAATGACACAATGCATGCAGACTTGAATTAAAATTTTTGGAGGTTACACCGGTTATTAATGTAACAGCATTTCACATTTGAAATGCACTTTCTTGAGTTTAAAATCTATGATCTTGAAAATTTAAGCAATTAAACATGTTAACTAGACTATTGCATTGTCCAAATTTCTTTACTCTACAATAATTTTTTTCTTGGTGTTGGGATTTTTTTTTCCCATCAGTGTATTTTGAAAATCTTTATTTCACCGCATCTTTTAAAAAATATTACCTATTAAAGTGGAAATAAAGGACATGCATTTTTTAAATAGAATTTCGCAAAAGAAATCTTTTTCTCACTAATAAGTAAAAACTCTCTGAAACTGAGATAAATGTATTGTTTCAAAAGTGCCGCTAATCCTAAAAAGTGTTATGTTTTTGTTTAAAAAAATGATCCATTTTTAGAAAAATAAAGTAATATCAAGAATTTCCATATCAAAGAGTAAGTGATTGCGTGGAAATTCCCGGTGAGATGTATGTCGCTTAGCAACCCTATCTCAGACAACAAATAATACATAATAAGGAGTGCTTGAGTGGAGAGAGAGAAAAAAAATAGGACAAGACAGAGAGAGAGAGGGAAAAAAATTCGTTTTACGAATCATTTTAATTCGTAAATTCAGCCATACTTTTGAGGTTAGTAGCATTATTAAGCATTTATAAAGCAAAAATATGCCAAACATCTAAAAAGCATTATTTAAAAATAATTTTAGTAAGAAAACAAAAATCTCTCTCTCTCTATATATATATATTCGTATTTCTAAAATACTTACAAAATATACAACACGCTGAAATTGTGAAGATTCATCTTCTCACAGGTTGAGGTATAAGGCTGAAAAGTAGTTGAAAGAGCTTCTATCATGTGACAGCGGCAGCTTCCAGCCTTATTTTAGATTGAGAAGAAAGGAAGGGGGGGGGCGCTAATCGGGTTTTCTTTTAAAAGAAATTTAAATACCATGCACAGTTATGTTATTACAGTTATTATGGGTAATCAATTCCTACTATTTTGTAGCTCACACTCTCTCTATATATTTATTTATTTATCTTCCTGGAATTTTCAATCGTTAATAAAATACACTTTAAAGTGCTCCCCTGAGCTGAAATTTTATATACATGAGTATTTTGGATGACAATACAATAATTTAATTATAATTAATAAAAATTAATTGATTAAAACTAATTATTTAAAGAATTACAAATACCGCCACGTTGGCATCATTTTTGGCAACTTGTGTCAAAACTTGAAAAGGTTTTTTTTTTTCTCACGTTTTAAAGAATTCAGTTGTACAGATAACAATACGATGCTTTAATGATAATGAATAAAAATGAACTACCACTTAATGTTGTGATTCCGTTCTATGTATATACATATGTATATTAATTGTAACTATTTAATAAAAATTGGCTAAAATAAAAATTTTCTTTTGATCTAAGTAGAAATTGACTTAATTTTTTTTATATTTCTTGTTTTTAGTTATTGTGATACTTAAAGATTATAATTGAAACCCTCATTAAAGCATTTAAAAAATGAAAGTTACAAACAAAATATATGCGAAGTGAAAAATAAACCAAACCAAATGCAGAATAAGAATTTTAAAAAACAACATTGATTTTTTAAAATCATTGTTAAAGAAAGTCATACGTATATACGCTTTTCCCCAAATAATGTTGTTGTTTCTGACGCCGCCAAATCTACGGTGTCAGATTGAGCCCCACGAAATTCATCCTGGCAAAAAGCTAACCTTACGTCTTTCGTTAGACGCAGCTTTGAGCATTTTACAGGTAGCAGTACGATTTGGCTCGGTTCCACCCCAATTTTGAGAGAGAACATTCTAAATGGGGTCAGAGACATCCCACCTCTTCTCCACTTCCACAAACCACTCGAGAGGACTTGCTACTCGATGAGTATTTAGAATGCCCCCCCATACTTCATTGGCACTATACAGATACAAACATCCATGCCTTCTCCAAGATTCTAACCCAGACCCTACAGCACAGCATTCAGTGTCACTAACCACTGTATCACGCCGGATACGCGATACAGTGTAGGAACGCGTGTAGTCAAGTGAAAATACGAAAAGTAGAGGTAGCATACATGTTCTAAATGATTAAAGAAACAAACAAGAATATGCAATAGAGCTTATTCAGTATTTATCGTGGAGCCCATGGGTCTCTAAACTGAGAGGCGTACTATGAATGAGGATACCATCATGGTATCCTGAAATATTCCTTGCCAAGTCAAATCCGAGGCAGATCTCGATTTTTCAGCAGTATGTAGATGTGATGTTACGGTACGTTCCATTCAGGATATAGGACCAAGCATTGTCCTGTAGGAAGAATTGGCCGTGGTTTGCCTGCATAAGAAGAAGCAAGACAACTTGTGGGATTTACCGGTGTGATGTAAAACTGCCGGTCCTGCGCACAATAGATCTTCGCTTTTCAACCATGATCGAAAAAATCGGCTGGCAGGGGACATTTCCCGGGGAGCCACTACTCCCGTCCACGACCGTCATTCTTCCAGAAGTCGTTCCACATCCAACCTGTTCCACTCATTAAAAGAAACATTTGCCGGATTTTAAGTCTGTGAGTGTAATAGTTTCGAAACGGAAATTTTGGTCTAAAACGCCCCGCAACTCCCTTCGCCTCTATGAAAGGAACACGTCTGTAAAATTGCAAGCCAGGGATACTCAACCTTTTTTCTGCCGGCACATACATATACGTCAGCTTTCTCACGCGGGTATGATGGCTATTTCATGTGGGCCGCAACATGAGGATTAATGAGGGGGGAGGGAGAAGACCAAGATAACATTGAAAATTTAAAATGTAGAAATGGATCAAAATATTAAAACTCCTATTTTGCTTTTTCTAATTATTATATATTTTTTAATTTTTTTTTTTGTCCCTAGTTTTTTAAATTGGAAGCACTTAAGAATCATTCTTTCACAATTTCTGCATCAGTAAACGGTATCATATGATTACCAATGATGTAACAAATTTCATGGGGTGTCTTCGTTATCGCTATGACATGACCACTGACAAAACACTTTTTTGCTGCTGCAAAGATTATTCAAGAAATCCAATTTATCACCTCTCTTGGCATCCTTTCGATTCATCCATTGATGGTTGCCTTTGCCGAGCCACATCCACTGCCATGCGCAGATCCTCCTCGGTTCCAATGATATCACATAGGTGTTCGATGACAGAGAAGGGCTTGTCAAATCCAGTCAGGCTGTTAAGACATCCCAAGCGATATGCGGTTGGGCATTGTAATGCTGGAATACCGTATTGGGTGCGCTCTGAACAACAGGTTTTACAACTTGTGTGACGTAGTGGTTAGCTGTCAAACGACTATCAATGTGAACCAGAGGCCATCAAACATTATGCCTCTCCAAACCATGACGTCTGGTGTAGGACCAGTTTGACGCTTCGCGAATGATTCGTAGCATTCTCCGGGTAGCCGTCATTCCTCCACAGACAGAAACGAGATTTATTTGTGAACAACACTCGATGTTATTCGATGGTCTGGGTACGATGATGACGACACCATGCCAGGCGTCAATGGTATGTCTGTTGCTGGTACCCTTGCACGTAACTATACTTAATGCAATCTGTTGCGTAGGGTTTGAATGGACACAGATCCACCTGTTTCGGATGTCACGTGCCATGGAAAAAGACTCTATAATGGTCAACTGGGTGAATACGCCAGTCTGACGTGCGCCTGTGTGTGCCATTTTCTCTTCAGCGTGCACGTAGACTTTCATGAATCTCTCGTGTGACACAACATCGGATGGTACTCACGTTGAGCCCAACACGAGTTGCTATTGTGCGCAGCGACAATCACAATTCATGGAATTCTTTAATACGGTCATGTTCCCCCGTCATTAACTGATGATGTTGAGCTCACTGAAGTCTCGGAGGCATTTACTACGATTCTTCGAAAGTCACAAATGCTACACAAAACCTCAGATGCTGTTTTTAGAAGGAAAAGTTGGTTATTAGTACCACTGTGACGGATCTTTACGCGATCTTCTCACTAATCCTATTGGGGGAATCTTTGGGCTAGCATTTACGTTTAGTTCACAGCCATCCTTCTGAAGAAGAAACCCTGATATGTACATTGCTGGCCACCGTAAATGCAACACCAAGAAAGACAAGAGATAGCACAACAAAATTTATTTTGTAGATAACATGTTGACCAAGTATCAAATGACTAAATTTATAGACTTCGGTGAAGTGTGGTTCCTGCCAGAATTAGTAGCCAGAGTAACCGCCATGGTTGGAGATCACCACTGCCACACGCCTCGGCATTGATTCAAGGAGACTTTGGATGTGTTCTTGGGGTACAGCAGACCAAGCAGCTTCCACACGTTGCCAAAGTTGTTCTGGTGTGGCAGCTGGGGTGTTATCTTTGTCAATCGTTGAACAATCATGGACCACATGTGAAAGATCCGGAGAGAGAGCCGGCCAGGGAAGCAATTCAATCTGGTGATTGACGAAGAACCTTTGGACAATGCGTGCCACGTGTGGTCACGCATTATCCTGTTGAAATATGGCTGTGGCGAAGCCCTGAAGGTAAGGAAGAACAACTGACTACAACACCTCGGAGATGTAGCGCTGGCTGTTTAAAGAACCGGCAATGCGTACTAGAGAAGTGTGAGAGTGAAAGATAATTCCCTGAAAGGTAATCCACAATCTCGGTAGGCCACTATCCTTCCTCTGTCGAACTCGGATACTTGATCAAAATCTGATCGCTGTTTTCTACGAGACATAACGGATTGTTTTTTGAAAAAACCACAAGAAAAACACAATTGCCGAACTTGAAATCGTCGAAATCTCCAAGCCTTAAATAGCGCTTTGAGGTAGCGCCACAGGCGCGCGTGATGTGTGTCTGCACTGAAATTCTAATCATTTGCATATCTCACCTCCACTGATGCATGTTGCAAATTCCATGTTATTTGCATGCTTCTTTCAGGGTGTTGCATTTACGGTGGCTAGCAGTGTAGATGAGTTCGACTATATAAAGTCAGAGTTTTCTAATTCTAAGGAGAAGGAACTGAGAAGCTGTTATAGTCGCCACGAAAGTGAGATAGAATAAAGTTGATTTTCGCAGCTTAAGTTTGGGAGCAGGGTTTGCTACTGTATAAAATTAGTGGATAGGGGATTTGTAGTCAACGATTGATTCGGTTAAATTAAATTGGTTACTTGCGCTTGTTTGCTTAAGGTTTATTGCTTTCTCCCTATCAATCCTAGGACATTCACTTAAAGGTTAATCTATTGTTGATTAGTGTGCTTGTATAAAATAAATATTGGTTATAATGGAAGTTTCTGGTTCTACTTTTAATTCTCCCACACTCTTAGGTAGGCAAGACGGTGAAGGAGCAACTTCAGGGGTAAGTCGCTCACACCACGTGATCAGATGCAATTTAATAATTTGAATATCCATCTCACCACTATCAATCTTTAAATTTGTATGACGCTACTTGCATTATTTCTTTGTGTTGCAATTACACTTTTGAGGAGTGTATAGTTAAATATATACATGCATAGAGAGAGAGAGAGAGACTTTTTTAAAACATGGATGTAAGTTGCAACAAGTAAGCAAATAATTATTTAGTTTTAATTACAGAGCAGTTAACGTTATTATATAAGTCCTTAGAAAAAGATTTTGAAAAGTTGTTAGGGAACACGCTTGTTCAGTGATTTAAACAACAGTCCTCTTGATGGCTTATAAAAAAGCACTCATCACAGCAGGTAATTTATTTTTAAAAAAATAAGAACTCGACTATAAATCAAAACAATAAATACGGATTTTAATATTACATGGAAGAATTTAATACTCCAACAATTACAATGCTGCCTCGGTCGCTTAGAGGTAGCGTGCCCTTTTCGTAAGCCCAAGGTTGCGATTCGATCCCGGCTGGAGTCGATAGATTTTCTGAATGCAAAAATCGTGGGCACGTATTTCATATGATTATGTGGCATGTAAAATATCTCAAAAGCATCACTTTGGTTCTGGTACACTCGACAAAATTAAATCACAGCAATGTTTAGCATCCGACGAGAGTGTCAAAATTTGGTAGAGATAATCACCACTACATGTTGCCACCAATGAAATAACTCCCATACTTTAGAACTTGCCGTGTCTGCAAAGGCTGTTAAGCTAAAATGTAGCCCATTTGAGAGAGAGAGAGAGAGAAAAACAATGACAACGTAGATTTCATGTTCGGTCTCTGTGATAAATTGAAGTACTTTTTAAAATTGTTTCTTTATGGAGAGTAATAGTAAGTTAAAAAATCCTATCTGAATCATACTAGGGAGCCTGTAACCCCTTGAGGACTCGTCCACTAGGTGGCGGGTAGGAAAATACCTTCTTCGGGTGATAGAAGAAAACTGATATACCTTCCGTGGATCAAAAGACAGAAGTCCAACTCCTTGAGACAATAGTAACCATTTTTTCATGAGAGGTCATTTTACGAACCACAGTAATATCTGAAGCTGTTTCATCAGAGAAAGCAGAATAGGAGGATAGATTTCTGACTCTTTTACAAAGAAGGAAATATCTCTCACACACTCAAGTTCATAAGCAAGGCCAGAAACTAAGACAAGGAGCACATCTCCGGAAAGACTTTTGGAAAATGAAACAATGGGTCAAGACTGAAGAGGGCCATCTTCTCTGAAATATGACAATGAAATGAGAGAAAATATTGCTCTCAAGCATGACACTTCCTTCAAGAGCTTAATCTACCCTCTTCCATCCCACCAAAATAAATCTCAATCTGTCGAAACATTGAACAAAAAAGGAAACTGATGCTATTATTAGGGCAAAAGGTACTCGAACAATTGAAACCTTTTCGGGAGCTTATTTGGGACAAATTTATACAGGTCAGATGAGTCTCTCCAACAGGGGGGAGCCGTCATTCACATCACTCAACCAAACAGGACAACTATACTCCAAAAACTTGGAGCAAGCAACATCGCTTCCGACTTCACATGGGAATGAACAGCTACCCAGGAGGCCCTCAGAATTTACATAGACTTAAATTCTAATGATAAAGCCCAAGTACTTGTAATTTACTGGGACTTTAGGGCTGCCCTAGAGGTAATACTGCAAGGACACTCAAAACTCATCTAGGACGAACACAACACCTAGAAACAATCAACCTGATGCGAAAGGCACGCTCTATGCAATAGGTCCAGCGCCTGTTGTAATCGATGGAAACGAGACAACTAATGAACTAACTAACTGCCTAAAAAGGCTAGAGATCTCAAACACTGAATCCCCGTCACTATTGAAGATGCTAATGCTATTTGCCAGATATAGACTCAAAAAACGTCCGATATGTGAAATTGATGTAGAGAAATTACAAATTTCTTTATTAGATTGAGAACCCACCATTTTGGAGAAATAAAAATCAATCAAGATGGTACCAGATCATATACAACTTGTACAAACTGCCATGAAGCAGAGCTTTCTCCAGAACATATCTTCAACTCTCCGGCAATACTTGAAGCTCTACAAAGCTTGGGAGAGTGAGTGAATATTAACATCGTACTTCTCAGCTACTTGAGGGCTTTTGGCAATGGACCTAGTAATTTTGAACCATGGTCAAGTGACGAGGACGACACCTGAGGTGGCACTCCATCTTCTAGCTATCAGAGCACACCAACGGGAGGATGTTTGAGCTCTCGACAGGTTAAATGTGCATCACTCTCCTACACGGCAGGTTTTCAGTGGTATTAGGCTCGAACTCACGGCATGCCGCCCTCGAGTCCGTTGCCTTAACCACTACACTACCGAGACCACACAAAGCTTGGGAACTTTTTTGTGGAACATTTGTGGAGCTGGAAAAAGCTGTAATTTTCACACTTGGATCCATTTGACTTCTCAAAGGGCACGACACCAACGAACCATATGTCACTAAATTTAGCAATTCCATTTTGCTTACCTTGGCTGATGAAAATAAAATAATGCAGGGCAAAAGTACTCAACACATCAGAAACAAATTATTAAAAAAAAGAAAGAAAAAGTTTGTTTGTTGGTGTTTCAAATTACATTTTGAAGTTTGACTTAACATAAATAACATTAAAAAAACATTTGATCTACCTTTAACAATAGTCTGTTTTTTAAAACTATAAGCTATTCTTTTGTAATCATTTACCTGTATTTATATATATATAGATGCATATAAAGTTCTTAAACTAGCTATAATATCGTGAGAAAAAAAAGAAATTTTTAAAATTTTTTTCTCTCGAACTAAAGCGTGCGGTATCTAAACAGAAGTATTAGATTCGTTGCCTCCGGAGGGTGTTGGAGACAGATCTTAGAATTTTGTGATAAGGCTCCTGAGTAGGTCCCCTTCACTCCCAACTCCATCACTTGTGAAAAAAAAATGCAATCAGTTTTTTCTTTCTTTTTTTGTATGTGTGTAATCTGGAAAAAGCCATACGAATGGGTTATCTCAAAAAGAAAAAGAACTTCTGGAACAAAATAATCTTTCGACTTCGGAGTGAAATCGAAATAGAAAAATAACTTCTTATCCCTCCACGGGCATTTTCTGGAAGGAAAAGATTTTTTTAAAAAAAATTATATTTTATGGATCATAAATTTTTGTCACCAAGAAAAAAAAAAGGACATAATAATCTCATAATTACAAAAAGAAAAAAAAAACATTTTTCAAAATTTATGAGTTAAAATGATCTTTTTCACTGAAAATATATTTAGTATTATATATTGAAGGAGTAAAAAATGTCATGAATATAGAAAACACAAAATAAAAAAAAAATCCTACTTTTAAATGAAACAACTGAAAAAGCAGCTTCTCCCACAATTCAAAAATGCATGAACTTAATATTGAATGTGTAGAAAGTAAATAAATACACTGAAAGTTATACGCATCAACGTCGCACTATGTAGCTACACGAGGGCTATTAGTGACCGTAATTTTAAACCATGGTCAAGTGGCGAGGTACCCCCTCTCCTAACTTCCACACCACACCAACGGAAGAGGTCTACACGGCGGATCTTCAGCGGCACTTCGTTCGAACTCATGACACGCTGGTCGTGATCTTGGCCATCAGGCTACCGTGGCCATAGTGCAACCATGAAGCCAATCAGATTGCAACAAAAAAAGTCCTTATTAAGAAATAATATAAAAAATTTCTACTCGGAGAAACCAGTTTTCCTGGTGATCAAGGTATCTGTTAAGCATGTGAGAGATAGATGCAGGTTCTTTGTATTGGAAAAGAATCATCGTGTCGTCTGCGTACAAACACATGCACGCACACACTTGCTGGTGCCTACTTACCTAGCCAGAGGCGGCGTAAGGCGTGGGCGGTGTGGGGCCACAGCCCACGGCCTCGCGGTGCATAGGGTCTCGTGCCTCAAAGCCGAAATAAATTAAACGAAAAATGAGGAAAATCCAAAAGTGCACACCACAGGGTTTTTTATTATCAGCGTTGGTCGTTGGTATTGCTATGATTGTTGTTCAACCTTCTTATTTATCTCTGTCAGAGGGCGCGCGCGAGCCATCAGATGTATTTTTGTAACTGTGTAGTCAGTATTAATAAAGCATTTTTCACACAGAATGGACTACTAATTCACCGTCGCATCAAAGGAAAACATTTGTAAAGCTGGAAATTGAAAAAAATCAAAAACCAAATCTCCCTTCTCCAACCCAGCACGATGACGCTAAATGACAATGTTTACAACAGCAATTAAGTTTGATCATTGGAAATGATAAATAGAAAAAATTTGTAGCTGGCTGGGGCATTCCTCTTCTCAAAAATTCTCCAAACTCACATTCAAAACCTAGCTCCATGAATGACTTGGAGGCTATGAAAACTAGGCAAATAGTTGCGGAGATTGTGAAACTAGGTATATCTAGCTTGTACGTCTGGTTCAAATGGTTTGAAAGCCTTACGCACTTATCTTATAGGTCGGATATCAAAAAATTGTCCGTGAGGAAGGTGGATAGATTTCTAGTGGATGCACGTAAAATGTAAATGCAGGGGAAATTTCAGCACCAATCGGGACTTTTGGTGGATGCTCTTGGCTTTGGGACCACAAATGATGGCAATGATGCTAGTGAATTCTTTTGGAGGACCAGTAATAGCCTCATCATTAACAGAGAGTGATGAAATCATGATTAGAAAGCGCTTCATTTGGTCATGATCACCATAGCTTGTGGACATGAAATTCATGCACAGAGATTCAAAGAATTCTGCCCGGCTGCAGCTAAGCTTTATGTAGCGCTATATCTTTGGTATTACATGCTTCAGAGCCTCCAAAAAGTTCTGATACAAGAAAGTCTACTGTGTGTGTGTGTGTGTGTGTGTGTGTGGAAACTTCATACACTTATTTAAATTGATATCTAAATATGATCCTACTTTACGGGAACACATAAATAGCATTAATAATAAACGACTTGAGCACCATTATGTAAGCCATAATATTCAAAGCGAATTGATAACAATTATGTCAAACATAGTTACAAGTAAAGTGATTGGTAGGGTAAAAGAGGCAAAATATTATTCTTTTTTACTCGACTGCGCACTAGAGACTGTAGAAGAATTAAAAAAATGTTAGTCATCTTAAGATATTGTAATACATCAACTGGAAGTATAGAAGAAAACTTTATCCGATTTCTTGCTGTCACTGAAACGACTGGAGAATATTTGACTAATGCAATACTGGGTGAGCTAGAAAAAACGGCTCAGATATTCAGAACTGTCGTGGACAAGGATACGACAATGGCGCAAATATGGTAGGCATAAATAGTGGAGTTAAAACTCAAATATTAAATAGAAATCCAAGGGTATTTTTCACACCTTGCGGTCGTCATGACTGGAATCTGTTATTGGTAGACGCAGCTAATTCTTCAGTAGCAACAAAAACATTCTTTGGTTTTATTCTGATTTTTTTTTTTTTTGCTATTTTCACACGTTCCAGCAAACGTTGGTAAATTATCAAAGATAAATTAAAGCTTACTATTAAGCCTTTTATCTGACACAAGGGGGAAAGCAGAATCCAGGCGATGAAAAGCCGTATTATTACAATTTTATGATGTTGTTGAATGCATAGAAAACTTTAAAAAAAACCAAACGGAACAATCTGACACACTCCGTGTGATTGCAATTCCGTTTTAAATGAAATGTTCAGTTTGGAATGTATCGTATCGCGCTACATGCACGGTATGAGTTCTTAACACGAGTAATACCATAGGCAAGTTATGGCAATCTGTACAAGCCAGTGCTTCTCAAACTTGACCCAATTTTCAATCATAGTTTTTATCACGCCTCCATTACACAATAATAATGTATCGAATACAATACAAATGCACTTTGACACTAAAACTACAATACATTCTTCATTTTAAACCGTACATATTAACAAGATAAGTGTTAAATTTTGTATGTGTTACTTTTAGGTAATATATATTTCAGGGCCGGCTCCAGCAGTTTTGCCGCCCCGGACAAAAATGGAAAATGCCGCCCCTCTCTCCAAAGCAAAAAATTACAATTAAAAAAGATAACTTGTTCTCAAAGATGCACACCTGTACAACTTGAATAATTCTTGCGAACAAAAAAGGCAACAAAACTATATTATATAAATATAATATTTCTGTGCAGCCTTATATATATATGTATTACTTGAAGTCCAATAAAAATAATTCGAAATAAGTTATTCGTTATTAATTCAAACGAGTAAAATGTAAGAGAAGAAATCAACCATTTCAGTATGCCAATTTCTTCTAAAAAGAGTTTACTGATGGTGGGGATTACTAATGTTTATTTTTCTTTATAGTAACCACACTCAAGACTAAAATAAAACATCTCCTGTGACTCTCAATCTACCAAAAACTGCTATTGCCCGTCCCCTTTGAATAGCTGACACCGGAAGTCAGATGGGTGAAAGGAATGTCCGTAGTGGAGAGAAAGTTATTAGTGAAAAATTTGCAAACTTATCAAACTTCAAGTTTGAACATATAATCCCGCATGGAGTTAAGTTCCAACATGAAAGAACTCTGACATTAAACAGAGTATAAAATAAGGAAGTAAGGTACAATAAATGAAATACCAAATTCACACCCAATAGTATTTCAGAAAATATACAAAATTGTTTGAAACAATAAAAATTTTTTTTCGAATTCAATCCAAATGCCGCCCTTAGAGTTTGCCGCCCCAGGCAGGCGTCCGGTTTGTCCGGCCATAGAGCCGCCCCTGTATATTTTAAGTAAATTACTTTTTAGTAATAGGCTAGTTATTACGCTATTTTTAAATTAGAACAGATTGCAAAATGATATTTAATTAAAGATTTATTTTCTAAAAGTACAAATATCATCAGAAAACTAGTCTAGTTGCTCCCTATCATATTCATTACACATGTGGCAAAAATTCTCGCGAACGTTTGCGTGAGTTGGGCAGCCTATCGAACATCTGCGCAAAACATGTAAAAATGCTTTTCCTCGTACAATCCCATTCAGTTTTGGCCGAGTTGATACTTCTATAGCTACCGAATCTGTCTTGAATGTACATTTTATAATTTATGCGTTAGTTGTAATTCACGGTATTAAGTATTTACTGCAGCAGATTAAAACAAAATCATGGATAAATTTTTAAGTCGTAGCGAACATTCTACAATCTAACCATAATGAAGAATAACAAGTACACAGAACAACATGGTTCCGAAAATTAAATCAAGAAAATATTCTCAAGAATACTTAAACTTTGGATTTACTATAGCTGAAAAACCCTGTGTAAAACTTACATGCGTACTTACTATGTGTTAAAATTTACAAATCAGATGAGCAACACGAGGAAGTTGTTTTTAAAACCATAGAAAATCATTTAGTCATGTTGGCATAGAATTTTAAAAAGTATTTTCTGGCTGAGGACAACTTGATAGCAGGTTACGAGTGGGTTAGGAATTCATTTCACAATATTTCATAAGGGCCCAACTGCCGAAGAAGAAATCTTCATAGATTTCACATCCAGTGAAATATTAAAAGGTAGTTTTGAAATAAATAGCTCTTTGAATTTTGGGCTGAGGTGGATGAGGAATTTTCTGCACTGAAAACAAAAGCATTTCGTACACTATTACCATTTTCAACATCCTACCTTTGTGAAACCGGATTTTCTGCTGTGGCTGCTTTGAAGACAAAATATAGATCTCGGCTCAATATGAAAAAGGAACTCAGAGTGTCAATTATTAATATTAAGCATTCCTTTGAAAAACTTTGCTCTGCAAGACAAGCCCATGGAAGTCACTAATAATCATTAAACTTGTTCTTATACTGGCTGAAGTACCCACTCTTCACACGAGTTTACTTTTTTAAAAAAAAATATTACATTATTCATGATATAATAGCTTAATTGTAAGGAGAAAAATACCAAGTGCATGACAATGTATACAAAAATGTAAAATGATTTTTTGAAATGAATGCTCATATTATAAATAGTTTTGAACGAACTGTAATTTTAAGCCTCACAGAATTAGCATTTAGAATTAATATTAAATAAGGAAAACGAGAATGTAAAATTCCAATGCAGAATAATTGTGTTATTTTTAATATTAAAAGTTAGAAAACTTCAAAATGTATTTGCCCGGGAACAGGTGTGCAATCCATACTTACGTTAATGTTCGCACGGAATGACTCACCGCAATCCTTTTCCAATTCCTACTATTTGCTCACAATCTCTATATATTTTTTTATTTATTTGTTTACTTATTTATCTTGGTGGAATTTTCAGTCGTTGATAAAATACATTTTCAAGTGCTCCACTGAGCTGAAATTTTATATACATGACAATTTTGGATGACAATACAGTAATTTAATTATAATTAATAAAAATTAATTGATTAAAACTAATTATTTAAAGAATTACAAATACAGCCACGTTGGCATCATTTTTGGCGACTTGTGTCAAAACTTTAAAAGATTTTTTTCTCACGTTTTAAAGCATTCTGTTGAACTGAAATTTTACAGACACGATTGTTTTGGATGACAATACGATACTTTAATGAAAATGAATAAAAATTAATTACCACTTAATGTTGTGATTCCGTCATATGTATATTCATATTTATATTAATTGTAACTATTTAATAAAAAGTAGCCAAAGTAAAATGTTTCTTTGTTGATCTAAGTAAGAATTGACTTGAAATTTTTTTTTATGTTACTTTTGTTTTTTTTATAATTATTTTTACTATACACGATAAAAATCACAATTTCAGTGAAT
Organism: Trichonephila clavipes; assembly: GCA_019973935.1. Lineage (NCBI taxonomy): Eukaryota > Metazoa > Arthropoda > Arachnida > Araneae > Nephilidae > Trichonephila > Trichonephila clavipes. Next base: position 41,705 of record BMAU01005710.1, on the reverse strand, counting down.
ATTTTAACTAACAGAAAATATATACTTACCTATATTTCAAGGACTTTTAAATTTTTCTTTTATAATTTGAGAAAAATCCAATAAAACTTAACTAAATTGTTCCAAATGACCTTACTAAAGAACACAAATCAGACACTTTTCGCTAACATTACAGGAATGTTATTTGAAAGCAAAACTAGCATATTTTGTTCACGTTATTGTAGTTTTGATGTCCTTTGATGATCGACAAATATCCTGTTGAACTTTTTCTTGCTTGTGTCTTTTTGACAGGGCGAAGTGTATCCTGCGGTATACTTACGGCCTTATATTTTTCTTGTCGGAGTTCTTTAAGAAGCTATTGAAAATTTTCCTCTAGTTTCATGTTCATTGCTTTTTTCTCAAATTTATTTTCACTATCATAATTGATATGCATTATTTCAGCAAGTTTTTCCCCTTGCTTGATCAGTTTCAACTTCCTTCAACAGATATCATAGATGTCCATTTCTTTTTTCATACTCTGCTCATTTATATTTATAGATCATAATAAGTTGTACAACACAAAAATCAAAGCAAATAAGTTGTTCATAGGGAAAAGTGCAGCATGTTCATAGAAAATATTTTTGAGCAAAAGTGGTTGCACCTGGGATTCGGTCAAAACGAGTACCTTAAAGTTGTAAAAAAAAAAAAAAAGAAAAGAAAAAACGTTTGCCACTCTTAAAAAAGAGGGTGATATGAGATAAATTCTTGTTAGGTCTCATTAGGACTGTCATATTGCAGGATTCTTTGTCAAGGTCATTGGTAAGAAATAAACAATTTTCCCAGAATTAACGATTTCGTGAACCTGGAGTGACTCTGCACATCCCGCATTTAAATATTCAATATAAAAATATGGATATTAGTTCTAAAAAAAGAATTGTGTAAAACGTTTTTCATTACGCATTTTATGTTTCAGAATACTCATGAAAATAAATCTTGGGCAAATAATTCTTCAAAGTGCTCAATATGATAATCCATATATTATAAAACTCTTTCACTTGGAAACACGCGAAACAGAAATTATTATATATATTTACAACTTCCCTAAAAAAAGGGATGGAGATAACCATACCAGTTAGTTCGAAGTTCAGCTAAAGTTATATTTTAGGTTAAAAGAAACGTAATATAAAAAAATCTCATCTTGGTATTACAGCAAAAGCAAACAAAAATATTTTTTTTGATTATAGGATCAAAAAAGCTAGTGAGCGTTTGAAGTAGAATCTTTTTTTTTTTTTTTTTGCTGACGTAAATATCGCCAAATGATATATATAAATTATATTATTGTAAATCTGTATTTTTTTTTATTATGTCAGAAAGTATTTTGTTATACTTCATTCCAGTAAATTAATTTTTTAACCTTTAGTTTCGATATGCTTGTGCCCCCTAAGGGGCACGCCCCCACAGTTTGAGAAACACTGGTACAAGCCCATTTATGCATTATTCTTGAACATTTGCATACATTTTGTATCTGGATCAAAGAGTATCGACAAACTGGATTCGAACATGCTTGTTTGACGCTCGACGCCGGATTTTAAAAATAAAAGAATATCCCAAAAAATGAATATCTGATTATGAAGGCGGCGATCAACCTATAGAATCTGTCAAAAGCCGGTATGAAACAGTCCTTTTTAATCCGATGATTAATTTTGTGATAAGCAATATGTGGATTCAAGATTTTTCTTTAAATCAAATTTTGGCTTTCTCTATGACTTAAACAAAAAAAATATTTCAAAATAGCAAATACTTAAAATCTGGCAAAATTTACACACAGTCCCTGCAAGTAGGTGAGAACAGTGACTTCTAACTTTACGAATTATATAAAGAACAACAAAATATGATCCCAAATTTACCCAACCCCTTAGCCTACGACTAAGTGCAACCAAATTTACAGACGTGAAATATTTGCTCCAATATGTCATAGAGAACGATTTGAAACAAATTTCCAAATATTTATATTGTCATTCGAATTTTGTTAACAATACCTGTAAGTATCGTTTCCGTTGAGAGAACAGCTTTTCAAAATTAAAACTGATAAAAATTTATGTCAGAAATACAATGGTCAGTAAAGACTTTCAGCTTTGGCAGTTTTATCTATTGAAGCAAATATAGCATCTAAGATAAACTACGAACCAATCATTAACGATTTCAGCAAAACTAAAAGTGGAAAATTTCTTGTTTTTTCAATTTTTTTTCTCATTATTGTTTAATGTGTCAAAGAAATATGAGTAAATAGTTTGGCCCTTTTTTCAAAATGAATAAAAATTGGTTTTTTATTTTATAAACCTATTTCTTACACCATCAAAGGGCCTCGCGGAATGTATCTTGCTCATATTAAGTTCAGGTCTCGCGCCGCCACTATACCTAGCTACGACTAAGTGCAGATTTATACACTGAGCGCTTGGGGCGGGCGCCCAGAAGGACCCAGATGAGCTGGACTTAACCAGATCCAAGAGCCCCTCATTGGATCTGCTAGTACTAAGGGGTCCTTAGATCCTCTACGCTCAGAGACCGAAATGAGTTTAAACCGGCACTGCTACGTCTACATATTACAGAAAAATGAATGCCTATATATATATATATATATATATATATATATATATTGTCACGGAGTTCGAAAGAAGTACACAGTTCAATTAAACAAACAATTAGATTTATTCTAACGCTGGGAGCTCGATACAACACTGGACTGAGAACATGCCCAACTGGCGATGAACTCTGCTTTTATACACTTCGGAATATTCGAGAAATAACCAGTATGCACTCTAAAGAATGATCTGGATTCATCTAGAACCTAGAGAAACAATACATTAAAAACGGAAACAAAATTCCAGTCTTTGGATAAATCTGCCGGGGCCGGGATTCGAACCCGAGACCTGAGGAAGTTCAGTCCAACGCTCTGCCAACTCGGCTATCGGGACTTGTAGCAAATTATGCGTGTGGCATTGCTCCCCTCGAAAAAGAAGACAGCGCCCGCTGTCATTTTGTTCAAGGGTCTTTATTCTGGAACGAGTGATGGGTCCTTTGTATGATTCTTTGGGAGGAATATCCTCGGTTTCGATTTGCTCGGCGGGATCATGGTACGGTTTCATACGCAGTACATGGACAACTTCTCTTAGTTTTCTTTTTCGTGAAGCAGGATCAAAATCTTGTACTTCGTAAGTCACGGCTGATAAACGGCGTAGCACCTGATACGGTCCGAAATACCTTCTTAAGAGTTTTTCGGAGAGACCGACTTTTCTCACTGGAGTATAAACCCATACGAGATCTCCGGGAGCGTAAGATACCATTTGGTGTTTGGAATCGTAACGTCGACGATCTTTGTCTTGAGCTCTCAGAGTGTGCACTCGGGCTAGCTGTCGTGATTCTTCGGCTCTGGCTGCTATCTTGGTGATGTTATTGTCATCAAAATCGTTAGGACAGAATGGTAGCATTGTATCTAGTGTCGTTTCCGCTTCACGACCATGAAGTAAATAGAACGGCGTAAAACCTGTGGTCTCTTGTTTAGCGGTATTATAAGCGAAGGTTACAAATGGTAGAATTTCATCCCAATTTTTCTGCTCTACATCCACATACATTGACAACATGTCGGCCAAGGTCTTATTGAAGCGCTCCGTCAGTCCATTTGTTTGGGGATGATACGCCGTTGTGAAACGATGATCAATGTTACACAAGTCGACGAGAGAGGAAACAAGTCTGGATCGAAAGACGGCTCCACGATCTGTGATAATTACTCGAGGAGCTCCATGCCTGAGGACAATTTCTTCAAGTAAGAACTTCGCTATTTCGTCGACTTCGGCTGTCGGCAAGGCTTTTGTTATTGCATATCGTGATGAGTAATCCGTGCAGACTATTATCCATTTGTTTCCATGAGCAGACTTTGGAAATCTCCCAAGGAGATCAATTCCAATGCGATGGAAAGGAGCTATAGCTGGAGGGATGGGAACTAAACGTCCAGGTGGTCGTTGAGGAACGGACTTTCTCCTTTGGCACTCCCGACAATGCATGACATACCGAACGACATTTCGGTACATTCCCGGCCAGTAAAATCTCTTGCGTATCCTGTCATAAGTTTTCGCGAAACCAAGGTGTCCTGCGGTGGGGGCGTCATGAAAGTGCCTTAGTATGTCTGCTCGTAGATGTTTAGGAATGACTGGCAACCACAACTTTCCATCTGGATCAAAATTCTTCCTGCAAAGGATACCGTCGATAAATCTGAATTCTTCGTTTTTGGATGAGTTGCTCAAAAGTTTTAATTTCGCAAGGTCTTGATCCTTTTTCTGTTCCATCGCAAGGTTCATACTCGTCGTGACTGCTAAAAATTTGTCTGATGTTTCCGTTTCCTCTTCCACTGGATTTCTCGAAAGAGCGTCGGCGTCACTATGCTTCTTACCGGTTTTATATTTTACGTCAAAATCATGCTCTTGAAGTCGGAGGGCCCATCTGGCAAGCCTTCCTGAAGGATCCTTTAAATTCATGAGCCAGCACAAGGAATGATGGTCAGTTACAACAGTAAAGTGTTTTCCGAATATGTACGGCCGAAATTTGTTGGTAGCCCATACGATGGCAAGACATTCCCTTTCTGTGGTGGAATAATTCTTTTCGGCTTTTGTCAGAGTTCTAGAAGCGTATGCTATAACTTTCTCGACATTATTCTGAATTTGTACTAGGACAGCTCCGATACCGTACCCGCTTGCATCAGTATGGATTTCTGTAGAAGCTCTTTCGTCGTACATCCCCAATACTGGATCCGAAGTAAGTGCTTTCTTAAGACTGTTGAATGCTTCCACCTCTTCAGGACCCCAATGAAACTCCACGCCACTTTTCAGCAACGACTGCAAAGGTTCGGCGAGATAACAGAAACCTTTAATAAATCTTCTAAAGTATGAACAAAGGCCAAGAAAACTTCGTATGTCATGTATATTCTTTGGAGTGGGAAAATTTCTTACGGCTTTTATTTTGTCGGGATCGGGACGAACGCCATTACTAGATACAAGATGGCCCAGAATCTTTACTTCTTGGGCAGCAAAAAAGACACTTCTTTGAATTTAATTTAAGACCAGCTTCCTGAAGACATTTTAGAACAAGTCTTAATCGTATAAGATGGTCTTCAAAAGTTTCTGAGAACACTATTATGTCATCTAGGTAACAAAGACACATAGTCCATTTAAAATGGCGTAGCAAATTGTCCATCATTCTCTCGAAGGTCGCAGGTGCATTACAGAGACCAAACGGCATGACTTTAAACTCGTATAAGCCTTCGGGGGTAATAAATGCCGTCTTTTCACGATCCGCTTCGTCTATTTCTATTTGCCAATAACCAGATCGGAGATCCATGGAAGAAAAGAACATGGCACCTTTCAGACAGTCGAGCGTATCGTCAATACGAGGCAGAGGATAAACGTCTTTTTTCGTGACGCTATTCAGCTTGCGATAATCGACGCAAAAACGCCAACTACCGTCTTTTTTCTTACGAGCACAATGGGTGATGACCAAGGACTTTCAGAGGGTTGGACGATACCTTCATCAAGCATTTTCTGAACCTCTTCATGAATGATGCGTCTTTCAGTCGGCGAGACTCTGTAGGCTCGTTGGTTGATTGGAGCATGATCACCAGTAAAAATCCTGTGTTTCACATTCGTCTTCGCGGCTGTCGACTTGTCGGTCTTCGTGAAAAGCCCAGAAAATTTCGGAGTAGTTCGGATAGCTTGTTTCTCTGTTCGTCACTTAACTCGGGTGACATCATTAACGAACAATTCATCTGTGACTCCGAAGTTTCTTGCTGGTCATCCAAGCAAACCCGATGTGTCGGAAATAACACATAGATGCCCTTCATTTAGTGGTTCAGCTTGGCCTATGCACATTCCTCTAGGGATGATTTGGTTTCGGAACTGCAGGTTGGTAACCCAGACATCACTTTTTCCGTTACGATATGTGGATACCATGGACGGTGTAGCGATATTTTCTCGAAGAGCAAATGTTTGCTGCCGTCTAGAACTACATTTATGTCTCCTCGGGTTTGATATCCTGATACTGTTATTCTAGTTAAAGAATGCGGCTTAAGTGTATAGTCCCTGGTGGCATACAAATTCCAGGCGTCAGGCGCTGTGGAGTCTCGACAGATGTCTTCTAGAACAAGTTCATTTTGTCCACAGTCTATAACGGCTTGAGACGCCTCTAAAAAGTCCCATCCTAGGATGACGTCATGGCTACAATGTGATAAAACAATAAATTCAAAAGGCAGTTCTCGATTGTTTATACGGACACGTAAAACACATTTCCTATCGGCCGAACAAAATTTCCATCCGCAACTTTCAGCATAACGCTCTTGGCATCAGCAAACAGAACTTTCTTTAAAAATCGGCGATACTTATCGGATATGACAGAAAACGATGCCCCAGAATCTACTAGAGCACGTATCGGCTTCTTATCTATTATTACGTCTAGTTGGTTACCAGTCATCTTGGCGGTCGACGGAGGATTTCCAGTACACGCGGCCTCACCTCCTTGGAAGGTCGCTCTCCTTAGTTTTCCTCGCTCCTACGGCCTGGCGACTGACTGGATCGGCGATATGGCGACGGGGATCTGTAACGACGTATTGGGGATCGGCCTCTCGTGGGACTTGGCGTAAAACGGCGAGAAGAGTTTGGTCGGCGTATTTCTTCTTCAGTGCCAACGTCGTCGAAGTTCCGTCGGCGGTTTCGAGTTGTCAAAGACAGCCTTTCTCTCTCGGCAGTAGCGCATTACATGTCCAGGACGTCCGCAGTGGAAACAAACAGGTCTGTTGTCAGCCGTTCTCCACACATCTGTTTTTCTTGGTTCAGGTGGGAATTTCTGAACAGGAGCTCTGTATTTCCTGGTTACAGCGGCGTATGTTGGTCGTGGTCTAGTTTCTGTAGGTTTTGTTGACACTGGGGCCAAAACCCTTTCAACTTCGTCTTGAACGATCTCTTCTAAGGATTGGGGATCGGAGTCCAAAGATTCTTGCGTCTGGTTAACTAGTCGATGGACTTCTTCTCGTACGATTGTGCGAATAAGAGAGACCAAATCAGTCTCATCCGTCAGTGATGCAACCGGTACGACGTTTGGAAGCCTTTCAAATCTCGGTCGACCAACTCTCTTCTGCTTCATATCTTCGATATAGTTGCACCATTTGATAAAACTTGCTGTGTCGTTGATTTCTCTCGTCAACAGGGCCTGATAAATATCCTCAGCAACACCTTTCATTAGGTGTGACACTTTTTCGTCTTCTTTCATCAGAGGATTTACCTCTTGGCAAAGTCCTAATACACTTTGTATGTAGGACTGTGTACTCTCGCCTGAACGCTGGGCTCGGCATTTTAGTTGTTCTTCTGCCCTTCTGGTATATTTTTGACGGTCACCGAAAAGTCCACTTAGTCCATTTTTAAACGCTTCCCAGGAATCTAAGGCGTCTTCGTTGTTGACATACCACTGTCTCGCAGTACCGTCAAGAAAGAAATAAACGTTAGCCAGGCACATCATGTCATCCCACTTGTTAAAGTTGGCTACTCGATCGTACTCTTTAAGCCATTTGAGAGGGTCTTCCCCAGGCGCTCCTCGGAAGGTCGATGGGCTCCTCCATTGCTGTAACGAAGGTGTTACTACAGCGGGCTTGGCTTCTTGCTCGGTCGGCATTTTTGTTCTCTTCCTACTATTTTTTAACAGTCCGAATTCGGGGATAATCCTCTTAACCGGAGGCTCCTGCGAAGGTTGTCACTATTATCCACGTTTGACGTAATTGTACCCCCGCGCCTCCACCAAACTTGTCACGGAGTTCGAAAGAAGTACACAGTTCAATTAAACAAACAATTAGATTTATTCTAACGCTGGGAGCTCGATACAACACTGGACTGAGAACATGCCCAACTGGCGATGAACTCTGCTTTTATACACTTCGGAATATTCGAGAAATAACCAGTATGCACTCTAAAGAATGATCTGGATTCATCTAGAACCTAGAGAAACAATACATTAAAAACGGAAACAAAATTCCAGTCTTTGGATAAATCTGCCGGGGCCGGGATTCGAACCCGAGACCTGAGGAAGTTCAGTCCAACGCTCTGCCAAATCTCGGCTATCGGGACTTGTAGCAAATTATGCGTGTGGCAATATATATATATATATATATATATATATATATATATATATATATATATATATATATATATATATATATATATATATATATATATATATATATATATATATATATATATATATATGTATCTCTTACACCCGGAAACCTTTCTACGTGAGGTGATTTGCCTTGAAACTCATTCTTATTGATCTCTTGTTGACAAGAGAAACGTACAGTCAAATTTCAAGAATGTCTAGCCTAATTAAAAACGGAACTTTTTCATTTACAATACCCCCGCAACCATCCTTGAGGATCGATTTCCACAACCCCCCTTTTTTTAAATAATTACTCGACAAAAGAAACATGTCTACCAAATTTCAAGTCTTTAGGTTTAATAGCTTAGATCTCATTATAAGCGTTGAATATGTGTGTATGTTTAAATATACATGATTGCAACAAAATTTTAAAACTGGTCATGTGACACCTATATTCAGCAACTAAATCAATAACTTTTCCTATTGATGACTAATTTTATTTTGCAAAAAATTTTAATAATAATTTTTTTTTTATTCGAAAACTATTTGAGTGCATTTTCATATAATTTTCCATTTTTCTTCTTTCAAAACCTCACTCGCAAAACCTCGGTATCGTAATCTTACGTCATTTGATCGAGGGCGGTACTTGAGACCTCGATCGACGAATCAGAGTCTTTTGAAATATTGCGCTTTAATGCGAAGGTCATTTCTGAGGGCGACAGATTTTTGAACTTCAATTCTTCAAATTTAATATAGTTATGAGTGCAAATGGTCATTCAAATCCGAAGAAACTGAGAACTGACATGCCTTCCAAAGTCTCTGTCGTCTTAGGAGCCCAGTGGGGCGATGAAGGAAAGGGCAAAGTTGTTGACATGCTTGCATGTGATATGGATATAGTCTGCAGATGTCAAGTGAGTTTAATTTTAATTCTATTTGTTTAATGATAATATGAACTGTCGTCTTTATGTATGCCACGGATTAGGTATGCTTTTAGGTGAAAGTTATTATTACATGTGTTTTTATAAATATTATTTGCAATATTATTTCATAATGTACTCATCATATTCGGCCGGCTTTTTGATGCGAAACACATGGTTTCACTATCGTGCTTGAAAACTTATTAAGTGATACTTTTCAATAGAATTTGTTAGTATTTTGATGCATTCAAAACAGCTGTTCTGTTAATTGAATTAATTCTTTTCAACGAGTTATTTTAATTATTTTTGATTTTAAATATTTATATAACCACATTCTTTATTTTAGGAGGGAATTCGATTAAGGTGCCTGACTAGTTGCGGAGACATTTTTTTAAAATTTTGCTGAAAATTTATTTTTAAACTCATTTTTTGTTTAATTATAACTGGAAACTAATAAAAATAGCAAAAAGAATTTTCTTTCAAAGTATTTTTTTTAAATATGGCCAATTTTAGGTTTAAATGAGACGTTATTTGTACGTTACGTTAAACATAGTAAACTAAATTCTAATGCATAATATTTTAAAAAACCCACATAATTTTACTCAAAAAACAGTTGCTAATGAATTGACGTAATATCTTTGAAAAATTTTAATTTATTACTGAACTAGAAGTCAAAAAGTGCACGCAATGCAAATTTTTCAAAAATTTCACATTTATCACACAGAAAAAAAATCATAAAAAATGTAAATATGCTGTTTTTTCTTAATACCTAGGTCACAGCATACATAGTATAATAATGCACAATTACACAAAATTACAGACAATTATCTACAGAACTTTTTGAGATATCATGCTTACCGTGTTGTAAAATATCAAAAAATCTGTTTCAGAGAAAAATGCATTTAAAGATTTAAAATTCAAAATTTAAAAAACTATACTGCTAAAAAAAACCTAAAACCTCTCTATATCAAAAGAACAAACATTTTCAAAGCAATTATGAATGTTATATACTTTCTTCAAACTTTTATCTCTTTTAATATTTTTAACAATTTTATTGTGTCAAAAAGCTTTTTCTTAAAGTCTAAGTACACAGTTTACGAAATACAGATTAGACGTATAAAATGCACTTTAAAAAAACCTTATTGCATTAAAAATAAAAACATTTTACATAGGAAAACAAATATTATTCCATATTATTTTAGAAGTTAAGAAATATATCATACAAAATATATTTGTGTTGTTTTACCAGTAAACATTCACGAAAAAACTCTTAAAAATATTGCTTATCACTAAAGTTATCATAAATTTTAGAATAAAAATCCTGCAAAGAAGTACTTTAAAACCCTCCATATGAATATACTAAGCCTTCTGTTTTTTCATCCTTAGTACTTTTTGTTTTTCTAGCTGCTTTTCTTTTTTTTTCGAGACAATTTTGCAATCGATAAAGAATGTCTTAAAGATGTTGAAATCCGTTGTTTATCAAATTTAAGTAACTCTTGAGCAACACTTTCAGGAAGGGAACCATTTACATTTCGAATTACTGATAATATACCAGCATAAACAGAATTATAAAGTATTAGAGCTAATAATGCACCCAAACAAAATGTTTCCAGTCCAATAAATATATTTTTGGGAACAATATTCCACAAAATGTTGTTATAACTTTCATTGCAATTCTGTGTCTTACCATGAAGACATTTTTTCAACAAAGTTTCATTACACAGTTTTAGATATGTTGGCTTTATTTGGTTTATAATTTTATTAGGAAGTTCTTGCTCAATTTCTTTGAGGGGACTCCCAGCTGCTTTTGCCCTTTGGTAACGACACCAACTCTCAGATCCTTCAGGACACTGTCCATGCAATGGATTGTTTTTTCCAGATAAACAGTGGAAAAATGCAGCTATTACACTACTCATCATCTTTTGTAGATTACCTACATTGCTTCTCGAATAGCTATTCCATAATAGTTCTGAATTCTGTCGATTAATTTATCAGTTAATTTATTTTTCCCTCCCAAACCTTTCGTCGTTTTTTTTAATTGACGCAACTGCCCCCCTACACGTTTCTGTACATGACCTATACACTCGAGTTTGGTTACTGTATTAATTCCATAAAAGTTTTTAACAGATTCATATTCTTTTGAGTCCCCATCTCCGTAGTATTCATTGTACTGTACATCCCTCACATTTGATCTCTCAAATATACGGTAGACTCCAACAACCTCCATGTTCCCCGCGGAACCTTTATAGTTCGAACATACATGTTTCGATGATTGGCTATTGCCTTTCGCGCATATGTGGCAATATTGCATCATAACTTCAATGTCTAAAATTTTACAGGTGTCAACTGATATGGCACTTACACCCATTCAAAGATGAGTAACCTCTGTGTTGCCAAGTACCATCAATGGATATTCCACATTTAGTGAAACTATTTGAGCCTTTGATTTCACTCAATGCAGCGTTGATGTTTTCTTGAGCAACGCGTTCAGTTGCTTTCAACAGTTTTCTTTCTTGATTACGGAAAGCAAGTTTTGACAGGAAAGGTAAACCGAGGAAAGCACATAACTTTTTGCCAGCTGAAAATCCTTTCCGATTATCCTTAGCCTCAAAACAATTGAAGAGTTTATAAGACAAGAACCTTTCATCTTCTCTGTCGTAGGGAAATCTTTAAAGAAGGAGCAGTTTTTGCACTTTAGGTTCATATGTGAGCATAATCCACTGACAGAGTCTTCTATAAGTTGCAAGCCCTGAGAATAACAATCAGGACAACAAACTATGGCAAAAAATGAAATCAAAGTTGTCCAGCTGACAATTCTATTGTCTTTATAAGTTTCAAACAATCTTTCTGAGAAAATTTCCAAACTTGTATGGCTTGATTCCTACTTTTTGGCACTAGCGGATTCAGGAGAATTGAGCTCAGATATTTCATCATTCTCATTAATAGTAGTACGAATGGTATAACGATTTCCAGTAAATCGGTGCTTTTTAGACCTCCCAGATCTTGATTTAGCCATAATTAATCAATATTTTGTCTTAAGAAAGACAGTTTTTTTTTCATAAAATATATCAAAATAATAAATTAAATGGAGGAGCGAAGAATCGAGTTGCTAGAACATAAGCAAATCGAAAAATGACAACAAATCTGTAAAGTTGCCAAAAATTGTACTAAAAACTATTAAATAATTTTAAAAAAAAAATATCGCCATGTTCAGTTTCAATGTTACCAAAATTAATATTTTATAAATAAATTCAATAAAACTCCAAAAAGAGTAAAAATCTTTCAAATTCAAAGTACTTCCGGTTTTCGATTTCTAACTTCCTGTTCGTTTTTGTTCTCACTTGACATAAAAACTGCTATAACTTCGTAAATAATTGGAGTACTAGCAAAAGTAAGGTATTTTTAGAAAGAAGAAAATTCAAATATTAAAAATATCAAATAAAATTTTTTTTTTTGTCATGTTCATCAAAATTGATGATTTTACACTAGTCAGGCACCTTAATTTGTATTTTGTTTGAAATCTTTCATATAAAATTTTGCCGCATTCTGAACATAATGGGAAACAAAACTAGTAGAAGAAATAAGTTTTTACTAAGGTTATTGAAATCCATAATAAAATAATTATTGTTCATCATTTGCTATAAACTAATATTTAAATTGGGTAGCTGCATTATGCACCCGGTCGCGTATTTCGGCGCCAATTTGAGTGGTTGTGATATTTCTTGTGTTATTAATCAAATATATCCATTTTTTTTCGGTGATATTTAACATTCGTATGTTTTATCACTTTATTGGTTTTTTAATGTATAAGGCCTTTTAAATAATTTTAAATAGGATTCAAAGAAATATTGGTATTTGCTTATTATTGCAACAGTAAAGGTGTCATTATATGAAACGAAACACATGTTTGCCAATCAGCATGCAGGACACATGTGAAATTTGAGTTGCTAACTTGCAAACTCCATCTTGAACATTGGCATTGTTACAATAGCATGTATTTACCAAAATATTTTGTAAAGTTTCTTATTGTATAAGCTTGATTATCAAAAATGAAAATCTTTTTAAAATTTCTGTTTTTACATACTGAAGTATATAACTGTATCTCCTTATCTTAGGGTGGTAACAATGCTGGACATACTGTAGTTGTTGAAGGAAATGAATATGACTTACATATTCTACCGAGTGGAGTTGTACATAACAAGTGTACTTCAATCATTGGTAAGTGTCCAGAAAAAAGTTGAATTTATTAAAGTACGTTTACATGTAAAATAACTTAGGTACCAGCTTATTTTATTACTATAATTATTTAGAAATTTTGATTAGTGACTCAGTTCAAAGGAATTTAAAACAGAAGTTTCAAATTGCCTACTCATGGTCAGCCGTTTAAAAACAAAGTACTGTTCCCTTACCTGAGAACCAGAGTATTTGACCTTTGCGGACTTATTTTTTATTGCATATAATAAAAAAGTTTATTCTTTAATTACTAATAAAATTTTAAAGTAAAACAATTTATTGCATTTGGTAAGCTTTTTTAAGTTTGTCAGCAGAGCTGAATTAATCCACCTTGGGGCCCTAAATATTTTTCTTCTTACTGGGCCCTGAGGAAACACACAAAGTTATGAAACTTTAATAATGTGAAAAACTAAAATCTACAACTTTTAATAAATTTTATTTTTTCTAGAAAAGTTTGAATAGTTTGCTTATTTTTTTAAAAAATTGAAATGTATGCCTTTTAATAATAACTTAAGCCTAGCAACCAGATAAAAAACAATTATTTGTTTATAATATACATTTATCTGATAGAAAAGTAAGAGTTCGACTGTGCCTTTAAAAAACCAGGCCCTATTACATTTGTCTATGTGGTGATCTAGACTTGTTTACCATTAGCTGGGTAAAAGACAAAATACCAAAAAAAAAAAAAAAAAACTTTATTAAAAAATCTATTTTAAAAACTTCCATCTTGAACTTTACTAATTATTGATGCAATATCTTAAAAAATGAAAGCCATTTATGTAAAAAATTTTAGTGAAATGGGAAATAATTTTACATGCTTCACTTTAACTTAAAAATAAAAATATATATGAATATACATAATATATCAAATACAGTACAGGAACCTGTTTTTATGTGGTCCTTTTTTTGTGCGATCTTTTATGCTGTATATATGAATTTCAACGGCTTTGGCGCCACTGTAATGCTTTCTATTAATGTACCAGTGGTGTAACAGAGAATGTTAGCCCCTTCCAAAGTCAGGGTTTGCCTTTAATATTTTATAAATTAGGTAAATATGTATGAGGTGTCAGTCAGGCCTTGGGCCCCTATAGTCAGGGGTTGCGGGATGTATGTTACACCACTGTAATGTACATAAATACACTTAAAGATGCTCTTTTCATTTGTTACAAAAAGTCTTCCAACAATGCTCCTTCAGTTTCTTTCTCTCAATGCACCAACAGTCTGCGCTTGATTGAAGACGAAACTTTAAATGAGTGTGGCATTATATCAATAATTTGGTAGATTATGTAGCAAGATGAACCAGATTCTTTGAGTAGATAAAATATATGCAAGGATACAGCTTTGCAACAAATTGGAAAGGATTTTATTTAAAATGGATACCAATTTCGAGATAAGTATGGAATTTCAAAAAGATCTTTAATCAAGCATATCTGGTTATTGTGACCTTTACAAGCAATTGACCAACCCACCTTTTTCGCAAAAACTTATCTTACTTTATGGTGCCAAAAAATAATCAATTGAAATTGTATCTTCAAGTGATTGAATATTAACACACTGTTTAGCTACACAAGGGTTTTTGGCGACGGGTCACGTAATTTTGAACCATGGTCAAGTGACGTGGAGACACACCTGAGCTGGCACCCCCTCTCCTAACTACCACACCAATGGGAGGATGTTTTAGCTTTTGACAGATTTAACGTGCATCGCTGTCCTACGCGGATTGTATCTTCAAGTGACAAAAGCAATTTTGAACTAATTCATCACAAGAAGATGAGCGCTTTAAATTACGATGAGTAGCAGTGAGAATTATTTATGTGCATTTTGAAAACTTCATGTATACAATGTGAAACTAAATGTTTTTAAAATGTTTCCATATGTATAATTTAATTATTTATTTTGTCCATGGGAGTACTTTCTCATAAATTTCGTAAATGATTGGTGTATTTTCTAAGCTGGGCTTTTCCATGCGGGACCTCTCCACCACATAAAAATAAAATTTTGTAGTATTTTGACAAATTTGCTTGTTATATGCCAGAATTTATGAAATTTTCAAATATTTTTTTTTGCGGTTATTTTTATGTGGTCCTTATCTACAGGCACAAAAACAGGTTCTATGTATATGTTTAAGAAAATTAGAAAAATTTCTAGAAAAAATAAATGTCAATTATTTCATACTTGTCATTGCATTCATTACATCTAAAAAATGTCTCTTAATATTTTTGTTATATTTTTAAAGTATTTTTTTTTCTACATTCACTTATTTCTTCATGTTTTTCCCAAAGATTATCATTAATTCTGTTTTTTCTTTACAAGAAGTTAGAAAACATTTTAGTAAAAATGGAGTAGATCAAGTGTCTATATCACTTGCAAAGTGTAGTAACATTTTTGAATGATTATCTTCATTTATTTATTCATTCATTATTCTAATTTTTTCCAGGAAATGGTGTGGTCATCAACATACCTCAATTTTTTGAAGAGATAAAAAAGAATGAAGACAAAGGGTTAGCTAGTCTTGAGGGAAGACTTTTTATATCAGATAGAGCCCACATTGGTGAGAATGGCTGCAAATTGTTCTTAAAACATTATAATACATTGTAAGCGTCTTACTGACACACACTCTCTTAATCTATTTTTAACAGGGCCTACTACAGTTAATTGTCATTTTTTTCTTAAATTGTTTTTGACATTTTTGTATTATGATTAAGGTGAATTGGTACATCTCTAAGAAATGCACCAATTTATGGTGAATTTATGCCATTGCTTCATGGGAGAACACACATTCGCTTTTTCACTTGAGTATTTTCATTCACATTTAATTTCTTTGTTTTGAAATGTATTATATTCTTATGCCTATTCTTTGTCTTAATTGATTGTAGTAGCTAAGTTGTCATAGTCACGAATCCTAAAGTCATTGAAAATATGTATCGAGAGGCAGATCCATGTGATATCTATAGAGGTTCAAAGTCCTCAAATTATTGGTTGTGGTTTACATTACCAAATTTGGAGAGTAGGATACTATTTGGTTGCAGTTCAAAATTATGAGATCTATTACCAATAGCCTTCATTAAACCTCAAAGTGTGATATTAAGCAATCAGTCTAGAGCGTATTGTGTAGAACCATAGTATACTTGATCTTGGAAATAATGTATGGATCAAGTTGCAAATAACATCAAATCTTTCAGTGCTGGTCTTATAGTTAAATCAAAATGAAACAGTAAAATTTGCTTATAGCAAAAGAAAATGTAATAAAATTGCTACTAGAGTGTAAAATTTTAACTTGAAAGCACTCAAAATCATATGTCAAACAGACAAAAACTGAAACAAACACATTTAAAATTTTAAACAGAAATTGTTCCCGAAGCAATTGCTTTTTTTCCTCAACAGTTGCACAATTTTATGTGCTGTGATTAATCTATTCTAAATCTATTGCATTTAAATATTTGCCCAAAGATGAGTTTCGGAACCTTGTTTTTAAAACCTTACAATTTTTAAAATGTGAATCAAAAAAGTTACTAGGACGTAATAATAATGTAGCTTGTAATAAGGTTGTTTTACCATGATTCTTCAATAGCTGGAGCAGGTCACTATGCCAGAAAAAATGTTCTGTACACATTTTAACAAAATTAAACATTTTAAAATTGTATTAACTGTAAATTCTTTGACTTCAGGGTGTTATTTTCCTTTACTATCTTCAAACTCTTAAGGGAAGACATTTAATGTGTAATGTCTTCAAATTATGAATTATTATTCTGTCAAGGAGGACAGTGTGCAGAATTCTGGAGGGTGGGATTTAGAATGAGATATCTGCATCACACGTCTCCTTATTGAAGTTTAAAATAAAAAGGTCCATCACCAATAGCGCTTATGTTGTTCCTAAGTGTTATATTTGTTAACATCTAGTCAAGGAGGGTATTGCATATCTGTTAACTTTTATGCTTTGCACATAAAATTTAAAATGTTAACGTTTCTTTTATGAATAGTTGGTCTGTATCTAAACCATAACTGATGACAGGCATGTCATCTATATATACAACTTGCCCACCTGGTGGCAGAAATAATCAACTAAATTTGCAATCCATAGATATATTCATGTTTTTTAAATTAATACACAAATAAAGGTTTGATGCACGCCAGTTTTACAATAAAAAAGAAGCCAGGCTTTTTGTCAAAAAAAAAAGATGCTTCAGGTTTTTTTTATTGCTTGATGGTGTTCACACAACAAGAAACTTGCAGCTGTTTAATGTGGTCTCCATTCAGAGAAGTAATATTCCTTGTGTTAAGGCAGACATTTCTTAGTGAATGACACCTTCAGTATTGGCAATGATATTGGTTTTTTCTTGGTACACTTTTGACTTCAAGAATTGCCTCTATCAAAAGTTACACTATGTTAGATATGGAAGGCCTCATTGTGTTGAAAGGGTGGATCGATAACATTATTCTTCCCAAATGTTGAGTGAAGAAGGCTTTGAACAGCACAGTGACTTTCAATGGTGTTCCATTGTGCATAAAAGTGACTGCATAGTGTGTGTCATGCTTGTGGTTCTGGAATGATATTGTTCTGTGACAATGTTCAGTGACAAATTATTTAAACTTGTCCTGTGACTTAAAAAAAAAAGAGTAACTAATGAAGAAATTGATGGTAAAGTCACACACATCTGACGGTCCCTTTTGACCAATGCATGTAGATTTCATTTTTTACACAAATATTATGTGTAAATTCATACCAGATAGTATGAAATGTACTTTATCTATGTGCTGGCCTCTTCTTTGATAAGACGGCCGCGGTAGCCGAGTGGTATAGGCATCGGATCGTGGCTGGCTTTGTCACGAGTTCGAGCCCAGTACCACTAAAGACCTGCCGTGTAGGGCAGCGATGCACGCTAAATCTGTCGAGAGCTGAAATGTCCTCCCGTTGGTGTGGTGTGGTAGTTAAGAGAGGGGGTGCCAGCTCAGGTGTCGTCCACGTCACTTGACCATGGTTCAAAATTACGTGGTCCGTCGCCAAAAGCCCTCGTGTAGCTGAACAGTGCGACACTCACTCACTTCTTTGATAAGAAGCTTACGAAGCTGTAGCTGCAAATTTCTGCATCATTTTGTTCAATGCAGAATTTGTCTTTGGTCCATTATTACCATGCATCCAACAATATGCCGGTAATACTGGAATGGAACTTTCTGAATTCTTATAAAAAGGCTTTCTCCACTAAGGACAGTGTTTCATATGTAGAGTTTCAATTGCTGTTATCTGGTGCAGCTGCTCTTTTTGTACTTTGCATAATTTGATACTGGAAACCTGTGAATGCCTTTAATTGGAGGAAAATAACCCTACTTCTCTCTCTCTCTCTCACTTTCTCATCCTTTTGGGACAAATTGGAGGGTTTCTTCCCCCTATTTATTTATTCATGAATTATTAATTTTTGAAGTTTGACCTGACTTCTGAATCACCTGATTCATGCCTGTAAATTTATTTTGGTGCACCAGTTTTCATAAATAAAGTTGATACAAAAATTGAGTTTTCTGTGTAATTTCCTTCTCAAAATCTTTATTATGAAATTTTCTTCTCATTATTTTAAAAATATTTGTTTATCAAGTGTTTCCTTATAAAACTTAAAATATTGCTTGTGTGTTATTTTAAGGAATGTTCTTTGGCAAATGCTACAGAATTTTAAACTCTGAGCTCACATTAAAAAATATTTGAAACTTTTGTTAGTATTTTAAGTTAATTCAGATGAATATAGTTGAATTTATTTGCAGTGTTTGACTTCCATCAGACTGTGGATGGTCTCCAAGAACAAGAGAAAGGGAGTAAAAGGTGTGCATATTGTTACTTTTTTCATGTATTCTGACAGTGTGATTGAAATGAATTTCAAGTTATTACTTTTAATTCTTTTTCCCTGTAAAAATATTTTTAAATCTCAAACTTGGATTTTTTTAATAAATTATTTCTCTTGATGAATTGAAATTTTTCCACATTTAACTTTTCGTGATCAATTGATTTTAAATTTGTTAAAATAATGCTTTCTTTTTATTGGAAAAAAAAAGTTGAAAAAGATTTGAATTTTTAGTTATATTATTGAAAATGATAAACATTAAAAGTTATTCAAGATTATATATGTATATAGGGTTGTTATGATCAAACTTTCCATACTTAAAGGGCTATGCTGGGTATTCTATGGGCGAGAATGTATTGAATTTGAACTATAGACGTTTGAGATTTATTAGATAAAAATTTAATATAAAAAGCTGTCAATAGGTGTTGTTTCAGAAAATGACATGGAAAATATGGACATTTGTTTGATGTCAAAGAGATTAAGGCACCGGACTAGAACCAAAAAATCCTCAGGTTTGAGCCTCGATGCCTTTAAAAGAATCTCAATGTCTACAAGTAAATTGCATACATGCACTTAAAAAAGTGAAGAAAAATGTTATGTGCTCTTGATTTAAGAAATAAAATAACATGTCTACTGATTTATACAGTGTGTCTTCACAACATATGTAATGGATGAACCTGATGAAAATACAGGACAAGTGATGCTTAGAACTGTATTCAGTTTGCTGTTGCATCATGATGGTGCTAAAAGACAAAGTTCTATTCATGAAACTTGTATTAAAAAGAAGAGAATGTCTGGGCCGTGTTTAGATTTTTTAATTGGCTGAAGATATGTCTTTGATTAAAGACCCACACTACTGGATATGACATGATGGAAAAGTTTGAAAAAACTGGCAGCTTAGTATTTTACCTGGTGGAGGACAATATGTGTGTGTTGTTGACCCTGCACATTTAGAATATGCGACTTTAGCAGTCATGGAAATATCTAACCAATCACCACAGTGTTGCTAGTCTACCTACTGTTTCTTGTGCTACTAATATGCATGATTAAATTATTTGGAAGGTTATGAGACAAATTCTGGCTATTACCTTTATAAAATAAAGCTTTTGACAGAGATGTTGGGGTTCGAGAAACATTTGGGCTGCCTGAGTGCAAGTAATTTGGCTGTAGAATATTCTGTAGGCAGATGAGGCCCATTTTTACTTAAGGCTGTTTTCGGTTAATGTTAAAGAATAGGACCCAAATTTGGAACATTTTATATAGATAAAAGAAATGAAACATTAATATGATATTCTGGCTTCATTATCCTTTAGAGAGCAGCATTTTTTATCGTACTTCCCATTTTTAACAGAGTTTATTAATTTTTTCTGGTATAAAATGTGTTTTGTGTTTTTTCTCCTATATCTTAATGTTAAATGGGCTACACCTTCATGTATTAAAAAGAAAAAGAAAATATTCATGGAATATTTTGAAATTTTTAAATACACTATATTGTTAACAGAGGTATGAGCTAAGATATTGCAAATTTCCTTGGAAATGGAGGCATTTTTCTGTCTGAAAAAGTGCTTCGCGTTTAGTTCAAGCTCTCATACTTTTACCGAAGACAGCCTTAATATGGCTAAGTGAATGCTCACAACTGCTGCTTTCTTGAACAACAGAAATCCAAATGCTGTTCATCTAGTGCTATTGCATTCTGTTAGGGTTATGCTATGGTGCAGTTTCAGTGTAACTTATTAATTGCCCATATTTTTTAAACTAGTGACTCCTACAGCATTTAAGATTTGTTTTGCGATCAGTATGGGGGTATTTTGAGAACAGTTTTGATCGCCAACTGGCTGCAATGTAAATGTCCACAGGAAACTTTTTATGCAGGAGAGTGCATCTTTTCTTCATTGTTGTGGACTGTCACTGAAGAACATGTAATTGGCCATTATTTTTTACAGCTCGGCCTCCAAACATGCCTGATCTCATCCCTTGCAACGTAGGATATTTAAAGGACCAGGTGTACCACAACACATGAATGCATGTGAAATATTGTATTCAGTATATTCAAGGAATTAACACCAACTTAGCTGTAGAACACATTGCTTTAAGATTGGGAAAAGTTATTGTGAACCACAGTACTCACATACAAAACATGTATACAGTCTTTTTTTTTTATAATTCTAAAGCTACTTTTTTATAACTCTCAAATGCCATGCCATTTTGACCCATAGAATGTTTTTCTCAGCATTCTAGATGTGAAAAATTTAGCTATAACAACTTTGTAGTTCACACATCTGAATAATCATGCATCTGAGTGACGAAGCTTAAGTGCATCATAACAAATTATGAATTTAAATATGCATAAAATGTGTAACAATGATTAATTAGACAATTTTACTTAATTGTAACAGATGTAAAGTTATATAAAAAAATAATGTACTTTTAAAAGAATGGACACAAAATTATAAAAATTTCATGTGATAGTATAGTTTTTGTGGTGCCCCAGCTTCTCTTTGCATTATATTTAAAAAAAATTGTCTTTATTCCTAAGTGATTAAAAGGGGCTATTTGATATATCTCCATAACTATTTTAATTTAATTTGGATCATTAATATTTCTCTTTATAACTCAGTATGTGAAATAATAGAAAAAAGTTTAATGAAATCAAATTACTTTTAGACATATACTATAATAAACAAAAGCATATGAGAATTGATAATCCATGAATTTATGGCCTCATTAACTTCAAAATTCTGGATTTTAAAGAAGAAATCCAAAAAAGTTACTTTTATCTTCAAAAATGAATAATAAAAAGACTAGACATTCTTTAGATTAAAACAGTTTTGTGTGTGTTAAAAATTCTCTTAAACTCTGCAATTTACACTTTACTGAAATCAATTGTGTGTAAGATTTCGAATTATTCTTGTGATAATCTTTAAATTGTTTGTCTTTATAGTATTGGGACCACAAAAAAAGGAATTGGACCCACCTACTCCTCAAAAGTAAGTCCGATCCATTTATATATTAAATATAGTAATGATTTCATTTTTCTTAAGAGGCCCCTGGGCCTCTGATGGCGTGAATAACTTTTGAATTGCTTACAGGCCAGTCGTAGCGGTATACGTCTGGCGGACCTCCTTGGTGACTTTGCAGTGTTCGAGGAAAAGTAAGTCTTCAAGAAATGGAATACTGTTTTTCTTTGGTGGATTTCTTTCTCTGATGTTGCTGTTCGATAATTGTTTGAACGGAATCAAAAATTTGAATTATATAGAATTCATGAATTAGTACACAACATTAATATTCTGTTGAGAAACAAATTTATGGAATAGTGACTTGGATGTCAAGATTATCATATGTGCTTTTGGCCCATATGCAAAAAATTGTAATTTGTTTCTTTGCTCCTTTTAACATTTTAAATTGAGTTTTATAAATGTATTGTGAAGCTCTAGGACAAGGTTAATATAATAATTAAATTTTTAATATACTGTTGAAAGGATAAAATATTTTTTTTTTTTTTTTTTTTTTTTAATGGAGATTGGAGAATTTTGTATTTGTATGAATCAAAATATTCCTGAAATTTTTATTAAGTGGAAAGGTGCCATGTTGAACTTAAAAACTGAAAAGCGTAGATTCAAAAGTAAGGGATGAATAAATTAAAATTTGTAATGCTCTGTAACTCTGTTTTCTTTTGTCAGATTGTTAATCTACCATACAAATTTTATATCAAAAGTTTGATTTTGTTTTACAAAATTGTCTTCACATTAAATACAATGTTTGCATATCATGAAACATTGATTAAGAGAGTTTTAATATATCATGCCTATAGATTCTTCTTTTTTTTTTTGAAAAAAAGTTAGATTTTTTTTTAAGATTCAGGTAAAATATGTAAAGTTGATAACATTCATAAAAGAATTGTCTTAAATTTTATGGTCCGAGCTCTCAAAATATCAATTCAAAAATTTTATATTTTTTCCTTTTAATATAATTTGATTTCACTGGCATTAGTTTAAAAATTTATATACAGTTCATGGGATATCTTATATAATCAGATTCATGTGAAATTTATATACAGTTCATGGGATATTTCATATAATCAGATTCATGTGTGGTACCACCAAAACCAATTAAATTAGAACAAAATGCAATTTGAAAATTTTGTTGGTTTAAAGATTAGTGAAATAAGATCGGAAGTATTATTAAGCCTTTTTTACTGTCTCACAGCTGCCAATTTATCATATTTACGTATTAAACAGTTTTGCCATCTATTGTTATTATGGAAAAAAAGGATGTTGGGAGAATATGCAAGTGATTTATAAGAATTTTTTAAAAAATTTGAAACAGTTCAAAGGTTTTTGATTGCCTAATTTCAAAACCTCTTTAGAAATTCGTTTGTAGAATACAATTTAGAAAGCACATTGGGCCTCACTAGAATCTTAAGTAACCAGTAGCTTTGCTGATTCAATGAATTAAATGCTAACTTGAATATCAACAGGGCTTTTTTTGAATATTTATTTGTAATGCATCTATTGTTTAAATAGCTAAATCTTGATTTAAGTAAAAAATTTTGTAGAAATGATACTGTAAAAATAAAGCAGGTGGTTTTTATTTTTTTGCAATCTATTGTTTGTAATGAAATATTAAAACTGATCTGGAATAAAATTATCTGTCAGTTCATAACTTCTCTTTGTATATCACAATCCACAGCTTTAGTTTGATGACAGCAAAATTATTTTTTTAGCAGCAAAGAGTACCTAATGATTAGAATAAACTTCATTTTGTGAAAGTTTGCATGCTTCAATTGAAAATTTCACAAGGATCCAATTAGGAAATACATAATTTTACTCATTATTCTGATCAAAATGACTCAAAATTGAATGTCAAATTAATGAAATTGTCATGCATACCATTTACGCTATTTAGTCGGTTTTGTACTACATTAACTTTTAAAAATTTAATTTTAGCACTGTCATGTTGCAAGTAGCACAAATAAAATTAAATCTTCTAATTTTCTTTAGTCCTTATTTTTCCTTTTCATTATTGGTTTATATTGATATCAACTTATTTGGTACTTGTGTATTAATATCCCCACAACCAAATATGTGCCATGTGAAATTGCACTATAAAATTGAACATGTGAGTAGTGTAATTGCAAAATGGAAGCATAAGATAAGAAACACAGGGCAACAGCATGAAATTGATTGGAATTGTTTTTTGTGAGTTCATATGGCAATAGCATCAGGAGAAAAAAAAAAGCTGTTTTGACTCTATTTTGAAGTCAATATCGTCCCATTTTCCTCAAAAACCTGACCAATTCCCCCCCAATGAAATGTGAATAAGAATCTTTATTGTTCTCTTTTGCTGTTATAATATAGCACAATTCATATGATAGAGATTTAGCTGTGCAGTGACATTTATACACACAAGTTATGCCTCTTATTTTTATTGTTGTGGTTAAATATTAATATTTTCGTGTTTTTTAGATTCAGAAATCTTCTGAAAACTTACATGAATCAGCATGCCAGTTTAAATGTGGACATTGAACAAGAAGTCCAAAAATACAAAGTTAGTTTTTTTTCTTTTTACCTGTGTACATGTGTTTTAAAAGAATGTTTAAGCATAATATAGGAAGGTTAAGTGACCTTTATATAAGTGTTGTACTGTAATTTCTAATGTTTTTTCCATTCTTGAATGTTTTTAATTAAATTTGTTTAAAATTAATGTTTTGTATTATCAATGTTTCAAAAAGTTCTCAATGCTTCTGATGACTTTTTCTTGCTCATTTATTTTGAAACATAATTTTAAAAGTTTGTTACTTGGACCTTATCTGAAATAGTTGACAAATTTAAATCAAGTAGCAAGTATTAAGTTAATGATAGCAAAACAGATTGTTATTTAACTTTTCTTAAAAAGAAATATTTCCCTGCACTCATGTATGATTTCTAGCAGACAGAATTAATTGATGATTAGCATGAAGAATGAAGAGATAAGACTATTGTATTTTTAAAAAATTTCAATTCACACTTACATTTTTATGTGCTGGTTTCAAGGACAAATTAATAATTTTTTATGTGCTGGTTTCAAGGACAAATTAATAATTTTTTTAACTGGATGTCAATGACGTATTTTAAAAGTTTATTTTACATGCAGTATGTTAATTTCTGTTCATATAATTTTAAAATAAAGAGGGGGAGCAGTATCTTGTTGTTTTAATTTCAACCACGCTTATGGCCTATTTGTTTAATGTGAACGGATTCTCATTATTTTGAATGATATTTTGCAGAATCAGGACTTGGACCAAAAATTACTAATCTCCTTATATTAAATACTCAGTTATGTATATTTGTTTTGAATATATTACTGTGATACTTTCTCTAAACTACAAAAAAGTAGATATTATCTGCTAACTTTTATCAAATATTTTTAGAACTTATTTAAGCATGTTGTAACACTCAAGAATTTAATTTAATTTCATCATCGGAAATTTTTTTAATGAAATAAGAATTTCATAACTATGAATTTTTATCAATTTGTGAGACAGTCAGTAAGGCTTATCTAACTGTTTTAAACTGCTTGTATGAAGCAATGGATTGAAAACTACCTATATAAAGATGTTAACTTTTGGGTTTAGCATCACGATAGTATGCCTCTTTATGATACCATTATTCATAATTTTTTTTAACTCATTCGTCAAATATGACTTCATAAGCTGACTTTTTCTTATTTCCTCAGTTTAAATTGTCTCTTTTGTAGTCAAATTATTAAAAAATACTTAATTTGTTGACACATTCTTATTATGTTTAAATAAATGTTTTTGTCATCTTTAGGAATATGCAAATGCTATCACTCCCTTTGTCACAGACACTGTCACTTACCTTCATCAAGCCATTGCCAGTGGAAAGAAAATCCTTGTAGAAGGTGCTAATGCAGCTCTCTTGGACATAGACTTTGGTAAATGTCTGCCCTCTCTCACTGACTACTTGAATTAAGTTTGCTTAAAGAAACCCATATTTATGATTTAAGAATTTTTGATGCATCAAAATAACTACTGAAGCAACAAATGTATCCTTGTACATACAAATATGATTGATCACTTTTTAATCAAGTAAATAAAATTCAGATTAAAATTTTTTGAACTTTTATGCACTTTGTTTAAGTTAACATGGGTTTATTATTTTATTGTCTTCAGATTTAAGTTGCGTCACTAAAGTATTCTTCATAAAAAAATAAATGTGGAAGGTTGTTTAAAATTTTGAGATTTTTACATATAAGAAAATTATGAGCTTCTTTTATTTGCCTAGAAAACTTATTTTTATTCAAGTGTCAAATACATTGCTTTCTAAAAAGGCTTTTGCAGTATATATTTGTTAATGAATAAATCCAATTTAAATAAAGAATATTTCTTAAATGACTGAATAAATGTTAAAAACAACAGCTTAAGGTTTTTAAAACCATTTTAAGTTTCAGAAACTAAAATTTTTGATGTAACTAAAAATTCATTAATACTCTTAGTAAAAAATGAGTGTAGTAATTTTTTAAAGAAAAATGAGTCATGTTTTGATAACATTTTGCAAGTTTAATATACTGAAATTTTTTGTTACATCTCTTAAATATGTAATAAGTTTTAATACACAAGAAGGCAAGTAAAAATTTTATGCATAATTTTTCTAGGTACTTATCCATATGTCACATCTTCCAACTGTACCGTGGAGGAGCTTGTACCGTCTTGGAATCCCACCAACTGTCATTGGAGAGATCTATGGTGTTGTAAAAGCTTATTCCACGCGAGTTGAGATGGACCTTTTCCCACAGAATTATCTGATGTAAGGGATTTCTTTAAAAGTAAATGTTATGCCTTTTAAAATTTAAATTGTTTCAATTTGTAATTTTAGGTCATAATTATCCATTGTTTTTATAAAATGTTTCAAAAAATATGTGAATCATAATTTTTAGAATTTGTGTACGAAATACTTAAGTTTTACATTTTTTTTTTTGCAGTTTGATTTATCAATACATAAATTATTTTTAATGTAAATAATGGATAGTTTAGTCAACATTTTATTTAAGCCTTTAAAAATGAAACTTTTGTTCAATAAGTTTTGGTTCTATTTACATGCTATGTTTTTTGTATTATGAGAAGTTTCATATTTTTGATGTAGCTATGTGTATTGAAAACAAATAAGTTTGTATTTTATATAGTTCAACCTAGTTGCTAAGTTATACTTTTGCTCCTCAAAAAATTCTGTTTCTTAAAATCTCAAAATATCCCATTTTTATCTTTTGAGGTATTTTCTCATACAGGAATCCAGAGTCATAATGTTTCTAAATCTGCATGTAGGGTAATTTCTTCTGTGGCCATGCAATGATGTTGTAAATTATAGGAAATCAATGGAATACTGACTTAAATGAATTATTTGAAAGAATCATTTGAAATAAAATCTGTTGTATGAAAATTAATAAGTGGCAAAAATTCAGCTGAATTACTCCAAAGGGTAAGAGTAAATTAAAAGTTTGTATGAAATTGACTGAAAATGTATAAAGTGGTGCATAGAATTTCCTCTATTTTCTCCATGTGACTAGTTCTTTACCAATTTCTTCCTGATGATCAACTGTACATTTATAGAAATGGTAGTCAGTTTGAACTTAAGATGTTATAGCATTTAGAATGAAAACTTAAGAAATTTTATGAAAGCATGAATAAGAAGGAAATTATACCTTAGAAAGTCTTCTGATTCTCCTATAATTATTTAAGAAAAAAAAAATATAAGCAACAATATTTAAAGAAAATGTCTGAGAAATGTAGAACATTTTATGATAAAATGGCAAAACAATGCAGGTATTAGAGCACTACTGAAAACCTGTAGACCAAAGTAATGTGCCAGAGACTTGCAATGTAGCATTTTACATGTTTCAGAAAGGTATAAAAATGTTTCCATAGTTAATTTAAAAATGCAAAATAATAATGAATAAATAAATTATAAGTATGCATTATATAGATTTATTTTATAAAAATTCCTCAAGTATTATGCAGAATACAAGGCAAGTATTATTTCCTCTTTACACGTGGCAAAGAATGCTTGTATGCATTTTTGATATAAAAATAGTCTACTTGAAATCAAAGTCTCTCAAGAGAAGGTAAGGGTGTTATTTTTTAAGCAAATTTATTAATGTATGGAATCGCAGCATCAAAACTTTTATGCGTTTTTCATTGATAATTTTGATTTGTAATGTCATGCCTTTCATAGGAAATCAGAATATATCTGGAATGTATAAGGAAGGAATAACATTTAAATGATGGTTAACATTTTTTAAAAGTGAATTACAACTAGCCCATTGAAAGTAATTACTGATTTTTTTGCTTTTTTTTCAGGGTTTGGGAGAAATCTTGCAAAGCACGGGGACATGAAATCGGAGTGACGACAAAGCGAAAAACGACGCGTTGTGGTTGGCTGGATGCTGTTCTCCTTCGCTACTCCAATATGATCAATGGCTACACTGCGTGAGTTATAAATCTTTTTAAAAATATCTTTTAAAACATAAAACACTTGTAGAAATTTTAGAGTTGGATTTTTTTAATGAAGCAATTTAATTTTTTAATTAAAATATATATAAAATATTAATCTTGTTTCTCTTTTGTTGCAATTATTAAAATTGGAAATTTTTAATAAAGGGTATTTTTAAATGAAGATATTATATTAGTTCAGATGAATTAGCATTTAGAGTTTGTCTATGAGTAATTTAAGGATTTAATGAATTGTTTTCATTTTTGTTACTTTTATTGTTTATATGCTTTGTTCTTTCACTAAAGTATTTTGAACATCCTAATCCTTTGTACAAACCTAACTAAATTTTGACCTCGAGAATAATCTGAGAATTCCACATTAGATTCTGTTTGTACAGTTTTGGAATATGTTAAGCCAAAGGATGTATATAAATTGTATTGATGAATTAAAAAGTTAAATTTTAACTAATTACTTGAAAGTTCCAAAACATTTTCAATGGTGCAGAACCTATCCTTTTACACTTTTGATTAGATTGTTTTAAAATGTAGTGTGCTTATCATTTGGAAAAAGTATTCCTTTTTTAGTAAATTCTTTTTAAAAGTCAATCTATATTTGATTTAGTTATATCCCTCTCCCTATATAACTTTTTTTGTATATGAATAATAGGGTACTGAATTGGCAACTTCCCTCTGTCAATTCTGTGGTTATATTTTATAGTACATCTAGAAAGAAAGTTTTTTTTTTTTTTTGGTTTTAAAAGTTTTTATAAAATCTTTTGTTCTTATGTGTTTAGTTGCTGTGTAAGTTTTTCAAATTTACTTGTATTTCAGAGTTGCAGTTACAAAACTGGATATTTTGGATACTTTTGGTGAATTAAAAATAGGTGTGGCTTATCGTCTAAACAACAAGAGGCTACTGACACCTCCTTGTGAGTATTTCTAACATTGTTTTTTTAAAAACTAAAAATCCTAACTTTAATTTTTTATATCATTCTAGGCCATACTGTCTTTTTTATTTAAGTTTTAGTTCCTCACTGATATTAATCGGGGGTGGTATTTGATTTGATGGTGTCTTTTCAATTCTCTAACATTGTTCGATAATTAAGTCATAAGAGATTTAAATGTATGAAAACATGTAAAAGGATTAATGCAGCAGAGTGAGAATGGAAAATTTAACAAAGATGAATTACTTTTAATATATGCACATGCATGCAAGTTGACAAAAGGCTAGTATATTTCTTCATAGTATTGTTCTGTACTTACTAAACTTTGATCTCAAAAATTCAAAAGCTTAATTTAAAGAATTATCTTCTGATAATTGATGCTTTTTTATATCATTGAGCAAAAATAAAATATTTAATTTTATTTGAAATGCAGCTGATTTATGTGGACAACTAAAATAGTTGAATAAGAATTTCAGGATATGTGTTTGCATTGTTTATTTTATTTTTTATTGTTGATGTTTCAGTTAAATTAATTATGAATAACTTGTGATTGCAACAGAATCATTTATGCAGGTTAAAAGACTGAACTATTTTGTTTTAAATTTGCAAAATATCTATTTAATTCCTCATTATAAACTTAATTTGTTTAATACTTCGCTTCTCTGAAAATATATGCTATACATTTTAAAAAAGAAATAATTATTTTTTAAAAAATCATAAAATATATACTCCTTAAAATTTCAATACAATATGCAGAAATTATCTCTGAATATTTCACTGTTTTGAGGATTTTGAATTTATATTTAAAAAAATTTGGTTACCAAAAGTAGTGCAGTTATCAAGTTAAGTGGACATAATAATATAAAACCTAAATTATATATTCATTTTCAGCTTGTGCCTGAGATGCAAAAAGTAGAAGTTGAATATGTCACTCTTCCTGGCTGGAACAGTTGTACTGAAAAAGTGAGGAATTTTTGCAGATCTTCCAACTAATGCAAAGAAGTACATAACAACATTGGAAGAATTAGCTGGTGTCAAAGGTAATTGAATCTTCAGAATAAGACGCCCCTCTGCTCTCTTTTTTCTTTTTTTGTTATGCAGATTTAGAAATTTATCTTATTGAATAAAATTGCCACTAAAAGATAGCAAAAAACCGCTTAATTCTGTTCATTAATGTTCAAAGGTAAGCTCACTTTGCAAGATAATAAATAAATTAGTTTTTGGAAAAATTATTAAAAATACTATATACACCGCCTCCAAAAGTTAAGGAACAACATGTTTTTTGTTCTCCATAAAAAAATGGCAGTAACAATAAAATTTATAGTTTATATAAATAATAAAAAAACGAATCCTTATACAAATTTATGCAAAAACAAGGAAAGAACAGATGTATATATATATATATATATATATATATATATGAGTGAGAGAAAATATGCATATACTAGCTGCATGGCCCTTGCACGGGCTATCTCCACTGTTATAAATGTTCCCCTCACTCATATACTCATTTTCAAAATGACTCCACCCCCTTAGCCTGGCGTTGCTCAGACTTTCTATTTCCTCGTGACACCAGCATTTCTGTGTGTATTTGTCCGCGTACAATGTGAGGGATTTCTAAAATTATGTCAATGTTTTTCGAAATTTGCTCCATTCTGCTTATTTTTGATTTAAGACAGGTTTCTTACCCCTCTCTATAGCCTCGAACACGTTTTTTTTTAGTGTAAAATTATTGTTCTATCTTTCCCTCATTCTCACAGATATAGCTTCAAATTTTAATGTATGACTTATAAAAAAATATTGTGTTAGAATTAAAAAAATTATTAATGTGAAGCAATAAAAAGAAAACGATTCTGATGCTAAGAGTAAAGCTAAAAGTAGTGTAGTACGAAATTGAAAGTTTCTTCCTTCTCAGTTTCAACCTGGGAACTGCCGCTTTATAAAGCAGCCGATTAAACAATCGCCGTTCCTTCCTCGGGAAAGCGGCTGCGGTAGCTCCAGTGGTTAAGGTATCCAACCATGGCAGGCATGTCATGAGTTCGATCCCAGTACCACTAAAGACCCGTGTGTAGGACAGCGATGCACGCAAATCTGTCGGGAGCTGAAATGCCCTCCCGTTGGTGTGGTGTGGTAGCTAGGAGAGGGGGTGCCAGCTCAGGTGTCGTCCACGCCACTTGACCATGGTTCAAAAATTACGTGGTCCGGCTCGCCAAAAGCCCTCGCGTGTAGCTGAACAGTGCGACGTTAATATTAACTCACTCACCTTCGGGAAAGCATTGAATTGAGCTTCAAAATAAAGGTAGATTTTTTCAATATCCCATTTCGTTATTCATTAAAAGTAAAAAGATTTTTTCGGCTTCATTTTTGTGTTAATGCTTTCAAACTTCATATACTTTTTTAATTAACAAAGAATTCCTTTAGTAATGAAATAATAGAAATCCTTTTAAAAACATATATATATTTATTAAAATCAAATTTCTATAAGTAATTAATAAAAGAAAAATTTACAGATAGCTATTGAAACAATTGCTTTTTTTTGGAATGTTTGATTAAACATAGAAATATATATAAGTTAGAAAAAAAAAGAAACAGTATGTAGGGAAAGCCAAAGTAAAATATATATATTTATATACATGTACTAAAAAACATTAAAAATAACCAATTTAATTTTAACATTTTTGTTCCACTAAAAAGTCGCTTCGGAGCATGTGTTTATTAAAAATATATATATATATATATTGCGTTAGAATTAAAAAAATTATTAATGTGAAGCAATAAAAAAAGAAAACGATTCTGATGCTAAGAGTAAAAAAATGATCCAAAATAATAGATGATGTACTTTTAATTAACAAAGAATTAATTTTAACCTTTTTTCATTACACTAAAAATTTTAAAATTATTTTTCTGATTCTGTACGGATGGCGCCACATGTATAACTATGCGTTGTTTAAGGTTTTTAGTTAATATCTTTTAACTAATTGGAATATAAATGGTCAAAAATGGATTCCCTCAGATCATACCCTAAATTTTGGTACCTTCTAAGCGCCGTGTGGTTTGTGAGAAAATATGGAAACATACTACATAGATACGCTTTGTTACCTACGAATTTTAATAGTGTAGATCAGGCGTTCATAATTATGTGAA
The DNA here is from genome assembly GCA_019973935.1 of Trichonephila clavipes. Classification (NCBI taxonomy): domain Eukaryota; kingdom Metazoa; phylum Arthropoda; class Arachnida; order Araneae; family Nephilidae; genus Trichonephila; species Trichonephila clavipes. The sequence continues at coordinate 9,010 of BMAU01005710.1, read as the reverse complement.
ACTTTTGTTGATTTGCAACTCTGGCTAGCAGATTTGTTGACAATAGGGCAGTGGGGTCCTCGCAATGCCTGAGAGAAGCCGTTTGCCCGATTCATTAAGGTGGAGGGTGGTCGGATGGATAGAAATGGGGTTGTCACAGGCTGATGCTTCTAGGCGTCTTAACGTGTCTCGTAGTGTGGTCCGCCATCTCTGAATCAAATGTCAGACCGAAGCATCTGTGTTCAGAAGACATGTTCCAGGCTGACCATGAGCTACAACACCTGCAGGAGACCGTTTTTATCGCTCTTCGCCCAAAGGAGAAGAATTTCTCTGCCGCAACTTGTTGCAGACCACTCTGTTGCATCAGGGAGAAGAATATCTGTTAGTATGGTGTGAAGGTGTCTTCACAATTCAGGTCTCTATTGAAGGTGACCAGTTGTGGTATCCCTCAACAGACAGAGAAGGGCCCACTTATCTTGGGCAAGAGAACACGCTTTCCTGGACCAGACAGCCAGGGATGGGCTTTTGTACTCATTACGACGAGTCCAGATTCACACTAGAGAGCTTTACCTCGGACGCCTGCCCATCTGGAGGGAATGAAGCACCATATATCATCAATCCAACACTGTTGAAAGACAGTTACTTAGGTGGTGGAATAATGGTTTGGGAAGAAATCTCCTTCGGTTTCACACTGACCTGCATGTATTCCAGGGAGGAACTCTGACTGGTGCGACGAGATCCTTGATCCATGTGTCTGCCCGCATGCCGGTGCAATTTGCAATGACTTCATTCTGATGGATGATAATGCACGACCTCATCGAGCTAGTAAATTGTTGAGGAATATCTTAAGGTCTTGGTTCGGAGCGACTCAAGAGCCAGCTCGATCTTCAGAAACCGATGGAGCATCTTTGGGACTATCTGGTAGACAGGTTGCTATTTTAAGTCCTCCTAGGTCTTTAGGAGAACTGGAACAAAGCTTACTCCACATCTGGTCATTGCTTCCCATTTCCTGCATCAACAACTTAATTGACAGCATGGAAATTTGATGCCGCCAAATGCATTTAAGCTATGGGTGGGCATATCCCTTATTTAAACCCATTTTTGTTATTTTTCTGACATTTTTTCCAAGAATGGACTTTTCCCAAAAGAGATTGCTCTTTTTTTAAAAATTTTTTATGTAAACTTCTATCTTGCAGTCAATGCATAACTGTTTTGTGTGCACATGTCATTCAAATTTAGTGTTTCTACATTCATTTGCAAATAAGGTACAAAAAACTGGTTGTTCCTTAACTTTTGAAAGCCAGTGTTATATGGAATCATATTTTTTAATGCAAAGCAAAATATTATTCATAATTTTTAATACAAATAATTTCAAAATGTAATGCTTATTCAGACATTTTTTGAGGGAGGGAGAACTTGAAGTAAAAAGGGGGAGCTAAACTTAAAAAAAAAAAAAAAATATCTCTAAATTAGATGTTTAAGGTTCTGATTTATCATTCTGATTCTACTTCGATTTTTAAGAGGAATAAAAAGTATACTTTGGCTAAAATATTTACTTTTAATTACATATCTACTTTTAGTGAAAAAACTAAATTGCAATCTGTACATAGAGAAAGGTATTGTGTTTTTTACTTACTGTTGATATGAAGATGTTTTTTAAAGTCATTTTTTTGCATTGAGCAAATATTGTTGAAGATGAATATTTTTTTTATTTCTGCTCATGCAAGGTCCTGATGCATTTCTGTGTTTGGGGTAGAATAAGTTAAACAGTTTTAATAAAAGCTAATAAATTCAATTACAATTTAAATTTAATATGTGAAATCGGATCACTGTGTGTGTGCTTAATGAGTACAAATTCTCAGAGATGAATTGCATGTAGAAAAAATAAATGAAGGATGCCCTATATAAAATCATCTTCCTTTTTTAAAGAGAAGAAATCAGAAAATATATCTTTCAGCTAATCTTCTTACTTGCTTCCTTCTTTATTATATAATATTCTCTTGCATATTATTCATATCTTTTTTGTTTTCAGATTTATAAACTCTGAATATGGACTCAAAAAGAAAGATTAATGATCAACTTTTTTTCTTGCAGTGAAATGGATTGGAGTGGGAAAAAGATAGATCATCTATGATAGAAGTATTTTTGAGATTAGTTGATCCATAATTCAAATTTGATGCAATTGAATTCACGCCTTATTACAATTGAAGTAAAGTGTTCCATCTTGTGATGTTTTTTGCAAAATACCTGTGTTTGATTTTTAAGTTTTGTGATTATATTTCAAAGACAATGTTTATTGTAAATGAAATAGACAGTTTAAATAGTTTGTAAGAACTAAAGTATTGCTGGTATAATCAAAAAAAAGTTTTTGTTTGTTATATAATGAGTTCGATACCTGTGTTTCGATATTTTAAGTGTCTGCAAAGTGTCACTTCATTTGTAAAACTTGTTGGAATATTATTTTTGGGAATATCTTTGCTTATGTACACAAGCATAGTAGAAAGCATGCTTCATTTTTTTAAGAGTAGCAAGATGAAGTGTAAATCTGGTGAAAAAGAATTGTGTAATACATTAGATCCAGATTTATTGCTTCTCAGTGTATGAAATAAAAGGAAAATTTTAATTTTATTATAAATAATAAATATATGCATGTCAACTACAATATAAATGCTTCCTTTATAGTAACTCTATACATTTTGATTTTTAATGTGATTTCAGACATGTTTGTTGTTTAAAAAGTTACCTAACTATATAGGGAAATCTCCTATAGTTGGAACATTTTTGGTGTTGTATCATAGAAAAAAATGTTTTTAGTAAAAATAAGTTAATGTTAAATGTTAGTTACAGCAGAATTAGATTTAAAAAAGGTGTATATTTTATTCTGTGTGGTTAAATGAAGTTTGTAAACACATATTTGAAAATGAAGAATTTTAATATGAATATATATTAATATAGTTTCAATCGAATGTTTTTTAGCAATGTTTTAAATATCCTTTATTTTTATCGATACTCCTTCAAATTTTGCATTTATAACACTATTTATTATTAAATTTCTTGTTTGAAAATGATAATTTTTTTTTGAAATGTATATTAACTTAATTTATTTTAGCTTTAATTTAATAATTTTTGGTGTTCTTTAAATAAAGTAGCTACATAAGTAGGTAATTTAATTTTTTTGTTCATTTTCTCTGAAAATAAGTCTTTTTCCCAGAATAAGCAATATATGTAAACTGTATCATGAATTAAGCTGAAAATCGTACAAGCAATGTATATATGCATAATCAAGTTATTCATCCAATTCATGTATATTCTGCATAAAAAATTCTCAAATAATGGCAAGCATGCTCATTTAACTTGACTGAAACATGTGGAGGGGAAAAAAATTGAATAAAAAAAGTTTTATGAAGATTTTTTTTTCTTGCCTGAATAGAATTTTTAAGTTAGTGAATTGGAAGAAATGGAATTTTTTTCCTTTACAAAAGGACTGCAAATCAACTTTTAAATTAATTAGATTTCGAATTTTATTTATCCATCGGTCAAGTTTTAAAGACCCGTCCAGAAACTGTTCTTCCCAATGCATATTTATGGAATTCTAATATATGCTTCACAATGGAGCTTTGTCTATCTTCATAATGAAGAACCACTAAAATTTCAGCTTCACTTTGTATTCTGAGAAATGAACCTAATGAGGACTTTCAAAAGTAATGCAATAATTTTTTAATCTGTAAAATCTTGTAGTGGCCGTTTATTAACATCAGTTGTAGAAAGAATGTTCTAAAAATTGGATTGTGTGATATTTTGAATGTCTTAAGTTTTAAGTCAAGTTTCTTGTGATGTATTAAGTTTTTGCAACTCCTGACCATTCTTTGATTGCTTTTAAGGAATGGAGCTGTTAAAACTTTACAAAGCTTTGCTTCTCATAAGAGTTAACAAATTCTGCAGAGTATTGAGATTTATGGATTGCTTACCGGTTGCCACCAAATACTCTGTGGGTCATTTTTTTCTAACATTTTATTTGGCGAGTTAACTGTGAGGAATTATTGCAAGTATTTTACTTATTGAAATAGCAAACTACAATTTTATGGAATTCACTCATGAATTATAAGATATAATTTTGATTTGTTTGTAATGGCCTTACAAAGTTTTTTGTCAAATCAACTTTTAAAATAAACCTTAGTGAAAAATGTATGGCTTTTTTTTTCTGTATGATGCATTTATTTTTAAAAGAACTCGTCCATATTAATTTTATTTAAGAATTTGTTATATATTAAGGAAAGATACTTATGTATGAGGCAATAGTTTGTTATAAGTTTTATCGAAATATTTACATTGGTACAGCAGTCTCTTTCTGTTTCTTGTTTAAAATTTTTTTTAAAGTGCTGTGTACATATTGTATTGTTAAAAACAAAGTTTTATAGAAAGTACATAATGTAAGCCATGGCTTCTTATGACAAAAAATTATTGTAACAAAGTTTTAACGAATTAAACTTAAGTAATTGTAACAAAAAAGTTGTGTTTAAGTTCTTTGAATTCAAAAGAGTGGGAACATTAGAGTAAATATATTTACATTAAATATTTTCACATATCAAATTTATGGATTATGGATTCAAAATTGTATATTTGCGATACATTACAATTTCTTTTTAAGGGGGTTGAAAATTCATTTTCCTAATTATATAAGTGTTAACTTAATTCTTAGAAACTGCTGTGGTTTAACAAAAAGCTTTGCATTGTTAGAATTTAAGGAAAACTCATATTTGAGGAAAGCTAAAGATTTTGTAAAATATTTTTTTTACCATGCATTGTAAAAATGTAATGTTATTTGAATCATATAGATTTAAGAAAATAGTGAAGGTTGGGATCTCCCCACATACCTTATGAACACCTGCCTTAGCTGAAAATTTTCTAAAGTTGATTGATTTTTATATTTTACTTAATTTTATATGAATTTGTATTAAAAATTGTGCACGAGCTTCTTTTCCTTGTTCAATTTTTAAAGTTTATGTAATAGACTAATGAAACTTTTGTTTGTAAATATATATTGTACAAATTTGTTAGGGATTTTCTTGTTAAAACGGTGTAAACCAAAGATTTGTGCAGTTCTGTGTACGATTTTATCTATTTTTGTTGTAGTTTTGAATTAATGTGTGTATTACTTGAAATTTAAAAAAAACCTGTTATCAGTCACTTAACATTTTTACGATTTATGATTAACTCATGCAATAATGGAATTATTTTTCTGTAATGTGATTTTGTTTCAGTTAGTTCAATTTGGATCAGCGCAGTCAATTTTGCAATTAAAATGAAATTTTTAGAATCCCATCTTTGAAAGATAGAATTATGTTGGTCTTGTTGAAACATAAAATGTTTTTTTAAACAAAGCAAATGTGTTAAGCATAGTATTAAAGGAGCAAAAATATTTAAATTTCAATAGGTTGACAAAATTGGCTGAATAATTCATGTTGCATTTAATTATTAGAGTGAGATAGATGAATAGAAAAAGAATTACACAGTGAACCCAAACCAATTAAATAATTGTTTTTATAAAGATTAAATTAAATTTTTTTATGTATACTTTCTCAATGTTTTTATTTAGAATTTTATGTGGCATAAAAATATGGTAAATTACACATTGTGTTACCTGTCTCACCACCACTTGATCGACAGTGCAACATGAGATCGAGGCCCACTTAAATTTATCTTGGCTAATTTCTTATGCCTGTCATTAGCCATAGCTTAAAAAATAATGTAACATTTTTCAGGTATTAATTTTGTTCTGTAAAAGATTGCTGTATGAGGTAACTATTTAGAAGTATTAATTGTTCTGAAGCTCATTATAGGGATTACCAGTTAGAAGATTGCCATTTTTGGTTTTGAAAATTTTTAACTATACCTATTTTTACATTTAAGTATTATTTATAAGTTACTATAAAAATGCACAGAAAGAAAAAGATTCTTTGCTGAAATAAATATTTGTTCTTATATATAAGATTTTGTCTTTTTTTTCATATTACATTTTCCATAAAATGACTCAAATTCAGTTTACTTTTTGTGGGAAAAAAATCCTATATAATTTAAAAAAAATATTTCCAATAATGATTTGGTACAGTAATGAAATTTATCTTTCTAGAGTTGTCTTACAATAAGCTGAGTGGATTAATGAGCTCCTTATTTTTATTCTTTGATTCTTTTATGAATATCAACTCCCTTCATTGAATCTATATTTTTAAAAAGTTATCAAGCGCGCGAAATTTCTTTAAAATGTATAGGAAAAGTGCAAAAAAATATATAACTTCATTTGAAGAGGATAAGTGAGGAATTTAATAGAACCTTTTTGTAAAGTTATCATAGTATAGGATAAAAATAATGTTAAATCCTTATTTTTTAAATTAAGGTATTTGAAGATAACAGAACCAAATTTTTAAACAGTGCATTCTCATCAATTTGTATAAGAACTTTATAAAACGGATAATTGTAGTGTCTTAAAGCAGAGATGAGTCCACTGCAGTTCAGTTGCCACCTGCGTGGAGTAATCTGGCCCACACTGCAGATTTGAAATCTAAAAGGAGAGAAGGTTCATAGGAAATCATTTCAGAGGATGCATGTACGAAGATTTCTAAAGAGATGAATGGTTTTTGCTATCCAGTTGTGAAATTTTAAATTAAGCTTTTTTTCATTATCTTTCCCTATTAAATATACATGTAACTGTAAAATATGCTTTTATTATTTTAAAATGATTCCAATTTCATCTTATACTTCGACTTCTTTGAGCTTTATGATAAAAATTTCTTTTTGACACATTCCTCAAAAAAACAGTTCGTGCATCATTGTCTTAAAAAAATGGAGCTTTCATTCTAAATTCTGGGTCTTGAAGTACTTTGGTTTAGTGTTCGATTCTCTGAAGGGTTTTCTTGGAAGAAATTCTTAACTGGAGTAGATGTCGGGAGAACTTTAAAATTACTGAAGATAAAAATTCTTTTGGTGAAGAACGCGAGTAGATCTAAAGTTGGGATTCTAATTATTACTTAAAAAATGAGGTGGGGGGGATTTTATGAAATTTAGACTTGGCATATGAAATGGGAAAACGATTTTACACTTGATTCCCATAACTCAAACATTTAAATTGGGTCTCCCTCATTTAACTTTAATGAAATACAAAAATATTCCAACTCTTAAGTTATGCTTTATCTTATTCACGGAGGTTTTCTTCGAAGCAATCTATCAAAAGGAAATTGAAAATTAATTTATTTCATCGTTGCTTAATTCTTAAAATTTGGGCTATCGGGTTCAACTAAATGTTGCAAAACAGAATTAGAAGAAATTACAGAGTTAATTTGGGAAGTTTTGACTTAGCTTCACTAGTAGCCCATCGGACTAAACCGGAAAATTGAGAAAAAGTATTAAACAAGGGGCAGTTTTTCTCCTCCAAATTTTCACCTTTTGCAACTTCGGTTATTTGCCCAACGACAAAATTGATCTATCACTTGATGGCTGGATTCCATTTGAATTCTAAGGAATTTTAAACGATACGTATGATTTTTGAACAGTGTAGATTGGACTTAGTACTCTTAGACTAAAGGGACGCTTTTCCGCTTAGATACTGCCGAGGGTGAAAAGAGAAAATATCACCATCTAGCGAGTTATGAGAGAAGCAGAGTAAATGCTATTGCAAAAGTGTTCGGCCATAATCAATGAGTGTATCCTGGTCCAGAATCATTCATTCGAAGCATTACATTGCAAGATTTAAACGGAAATGAGAAAATATTCAGTGCCGGTGCTCTTCTGTGGTTATTTTCGACGGACGCCACTATTTAATCATCGCTCTGCGTTTGGCGTCGAAGATTAACGCAAGTTTAAAACGATCGTTTTTATGGTGAAACGTCGAGACGCTTTAATTAATCATGCATATTCGATTACAATTACTAGAAGATCCATCGGCACAAATATTTTATAAGCAACTGCTGGATATCAAAACGTCAAGTCGAACTGCATTCTAATATTTAATGCATAAAATTTCCAGTTAATTTCTGTACTGTTGTTCAGATACAAAATAATCTATTTGAAAATCCTTCCAGAATATACTGAATAATTATGTAGGCAATGATTGGCTCAATAATAAAGTGTTATTTTGGCAGTAAAAAATGTTGATGTTCACAAAAAATTAACTCCAGATACAGCATTTCTTTGCCATGTGATCTAGTGCAGAAGTGCGCAAACTACGGGTCGCCAAATTTTTATGAAATGCAGTGGCGTAACGGAGAACATTTGCCCCCTGCAAAGTCAGGTTTTGGGCCCCCACGTTGAATCTTTTACAAAGGGTAGGCACTTGCGTCAGTCAGGCTTTGAGCCCTTAGAAAGCTGGGCCCCTAGCGATGGGTTGTACGTTACGCCACTGGAAATGCATTATGCCTGCATGCTGCATACCATACAGTGTAACGAAAAGTGAAACGCCGTCACTTACTGTTTAATTGTAATTTCCTGCTGTTCGCTCTTTCTTTGACCGTAATGTGTGTGAAGACGCGCAAAAGTTTTTCACTCCGGTAGACGACACCCTCTTCGCGGTGATCCGCCAGTTTTTACTGAAAAAGCGCCTATTTGTCCGAAATATCGATGTTATACGTCCAACGGTACGCACTGTGGGAGTCATCTTGTAGACATGCGTACCAAGCCAGGAGCCAACCAAACGACCAAAAGTATTATTGCTGAATGTTTTATTACGCGTTTCCATGCAAAGTTGTAGCATGTAATAGTTGGCTTGCAATTGTTTTAGTTTCTCCTGGAGTTTTATCATGTGACGTTGTGTAATTATGATTCTTTATATTATTGGGCTTTGCATCCCTTTTGTTATCAGGTATGTGCTATCATTAGAGAAAGATCTCGTTCATTTTATTGAATTTCTCGAAAAGAAAATGATAATTTTTTTTTTATTATTTGTTTTATTAAAAATTAACCAATACTGATGAGGAGTCTCAAAATTCTGAACTAAATGCACCATCTAAAAAAAAAGAAAATACAATGAAGAATTTATTAA
>BMAU01005709.1:0-74424 GCA_019973935.1 Trichonephila clavipes | reverse complement strand
AACAAGACAATGACCCCAAGCACACTGCGTTTGTTGTAAAAGAATGGCTGCTTTATCATTGTCGGAATCAACTTAGTACACCTCCACAGTCTCCCGACTTAAATGTTATCGAGAATCTGGAGTCCCACATTGAGAGAGCTGTGCAAAAACATCAAATTACAAGCAAGGAACAATTGAAATCTATATTGCAAGAAGAATGGCTGATAATATTGCTCCCGAGACCACTAGACATCTTGTGGAATCGATGCCTCGGCGATTGGAAGCTGTCATCTCAGCAAAAGGTTATGCTACTAAATATTAGCTCTTTATTATTCATGATTTATAGCAGGAAAATATATGCATGTACTCTCAATTTTGTGGCTATTAATTTCTGTTAATTTTCTTTATAAGTTATTATATGTATGTTTAAACAATCAAATATTTTGTTTTATCATTCAAAATAATGAATTATGATCTAATAAACGCATCTATGCTTAAAGGTTTTAATTACTACCCTCATTTAATATAATTTTTTCATTCTAAACATTGATTCCCGTTTTAAAAGTAGATGTACCCTCAATTTTGGGAGTAACTGTAGATTCCAAGGATCGGCTCCAGAAATTAAAATAAATGTTTCCAAACCAAAAGAAACAAAAAATAAATTTATTTAAATCTTGCGTCGATCATCAAAACTATACTACCGTATTTATTCGAATGTAAGTTAACTCTTTTTTCCGATACCAATACTATTGAAAATGGCGTGCCGCATAAAATCGAAGGTGGAAAAATTCTTTGGATGAAGGAAATTGAATATGAAACAGACGGCATTTGCAGGTTCAAGCGTTTATTTAAAGTTTTTTAATATCGGTAGAATAAATGAATCACATATTAGCCCCCTTACCAATTTTTTTTCTTTTCAATTTCATAAATACCGGATATCGAGAGATACAAACCTTCTTACAGTAATTATTTTTTCTCAATTGCATATTAAAATTTAGGATGCGGTTTAGAATCGTTGACGGCTTAGATTCGAATAAATACGATCAGCGAAAGACACTACGTATTTTACACACGCACACACACACACCTTCCTATTTAATCAAAAAATGGATAAGATTGTAGCGTTTTTTTTCTTTTGTTTTAACATTTATGTAACTTTATACTTTCCCAATGAGAAACTACTGTTATGTTATCTGAACTCATTTCAGGTAGCTGAACGTGTTTGTATTGATTCTTGCTTTAACTGTACTTACGAAAGCTGGGTAAGTATTATTTCCTTTGCTAGAGTAATAAAAATGGTTCTAACTTTATTTATTTTTTAATAATAATGTGAGTTTGAATTAAAATTTTGCTACTAAGTTATGTATTAACTGATATATTTAGGTTTTGATATTGAAAAAGTTGAAGATGACTAATAAGAGATGGGGAGGGGGATATAGAAAAAATTTTAAAAAAATTTGAAAAAACTTCACATTTTCGTACCTGTAAAATTTATTTCTTCAGGCATGCTTATTTAAGTCATCGTCAGCAGAAAAAAAAGAAATTATATAGATGAGTTGTAATATTTTTATTTTGCGAGTTTTAATTGCTTGATTTGTTTTATATATGTTTGTTCTAAATTACTGTGTCACTTAAATATATAATATATTAACATGGTGGCATACGTATACTATGGTGAAAACAGTCTTAAGGCTGTCTTTCGCCATATGCAAAAGGGCTGTGGTAGCCCAGTGGTCAAGGTATCGGATCATGGCAGGCATGTCATGAGTTGGAGCCTAGTACCACTAAAGACATACCGTGTAAGGGCGCGATGCACGTTAAATCTGTCGAGAGGTGAAACGTCCTCCCATTGGTGTGGTGTGGTAGTTAGAAGAGGGTTAGAACAGACAGAGAAACCAATCCAGCGATAACTAAAAAATAAAAGTAAATTAAAAGTAAAAAAAACGTTTTTAAAAACAAGCTTTCATTTAAATGCTCTGAAAAGAAAAAAAAGGGGGGAGAGGAGGGGAGGAAGAAAGTATAACCATTTTGTTTGGAAAAAAGATATTGACGAGACATGTATGTTAGGTCAGCGTTTCTCAACCTTTTTAGTACCGTAGACCGGTCAACCCTTGACAATTTTAGAACGGCCCGATGAGGAGGAGGAGGATGAGGGGGGCATTGATGTCTATACTTTACATTGTTTTGATTTAATAGTTTTAAGTTAATTGCATTAAGCATACCTTCAAAATGAAATTCAGTTACGCAAAAAATGAATATTAAATAATTTAACTTTTTTTAACTGACTAGAGCGCTAAATCAATGAGAACCCTGTGTTTGTTCCTTTGCAACGAGAAGGTTCCATCCGAGGATAATAGGAGAAAATGACACCCGATGTGTGTTGCTTTATGTCCAGCTGATTCCGTTGTTTTCACTGCTGTCACTACAAAAAACCCACTTTCACACAGCTAGGTTGTCGGAAATGCAAAGAGATTTAAGTGCTGTGATGGGAAATCTCGGGGTATTCCGCCATGACTTTAATCACACCCGTCATCAGACCACCTGTGGCTCCTGTGTTGATTACCAGACCTTCCATGGCCTTGGCCACCCCTCAACCCGTGAGTATTCTAGAGCCTCTTGTGCTGACGACACCTCAGATCCTTCTACCAGATCCACCTGAAATGACGACACCACCTGTGCAGATTCCAGATCCACCTGTTCAGATACCAGTCTTTCAACCACCTGTGCAGATAAAAGTCTTTCAACCACCTGTGCAGATTCCAGATCCACCTCGACCACCTGAGCTGACGACACCACTTGTGCAGATTCCAGATCCACCTGTGCAGATACCAGTCTTTCAACCACCTGTGCCGACACCACCTGTGCAGCTCTTTTTACCAGATCCACCACCTGTGCAGATTCTTTTACCACCTGTGGTCGAGACTTTGGAGCCGACCCTTACGGACGACTCTTCAATAGATCAGATCATGTCGTCCGTATTTGGAGACTGCTCGCAAAAAGGGCTTCCCCCGGCTCATACCCAAGAACCCAAGTTGCTTGACACGGTGCCTTCCCTGTTTGACGAGAGTAATGATCTCATCTCGTTCTTGGATCATTTTGAAACAGGGTTGGCCAAGAAACACCCATGGACTTGACCATGCCCCGTTTGAAAAAGAAAGTGAGAAAGACTATTGGGTTTAAAGTGATTAAACCATTGGAGCACCACAGCCTGTACGCAATTGTTTGCCTAGCATGTAAATATTTTTTGTAAATAAATTTCATTTTTGTCTGAAACTAGTCTCATTTTTTTGTCCAAAAAATATCAAGCTTGGAGACAAGAGTATGTAAAAAAATGGTTTCGGTAACAAATTTATTGGACCAGTCTCGACATCGCACCACTATTGTGTTTGGAAATCTGGGTCGGTGGCTGGATCGAGTCACGTATTACGAGCAAAACTATCCTTATACCATCATTTTTTAATCCAACTTTGGTGTGCACATTCCTCGGTCGTTTGGGAAAACGGTGGTTGTGTTTACGAGTCATTTGGATCTGACCTGGGACAAAGGGGTCGAGTTGAGATTCCTTCAAGTGGGTCGTCCTCCCTCTCACCGAGTTTGGGATGCTTATCAACCTCAAACTACGGATGCGTATATTTTGGATTTTGCAGACTGAACTCGAGTCACAGACGTGTACGTGAAATGGTTGACGTGGTTGGACGATTGGGAAATGCATCGAGACGACAACGTCCCTTGGTGCATGGTGGGTCTCCAACCTTGGAAGCAGGCTTTGGAAAAACACGTGCAGCGCTCGCATGAAAAGGCTTTGGCCCATGGGATGCCCTCTGACGTCACGCTCCCCGAGCATATATAAAGCAAGCAGCCAGCCGCTAGAATTATTCTGCTCTTCTCAAATTGAAGCAAAATGTCTGTTTTGAGTCAACCAGCCTATTTTGCTCATTCCAACGTGTTTCATCACGATGGCAAGCCAGTGCCCATCGAATTGTCCATCGCCACGATTCCCAGGGATGGCAGCTATCCTGAAGTGATTTGCATCACCGTGAATCATGCCGGACAAACTTCCAAGTCCAAAGATTTTGATCCAACTGCCAAGAGAATGCCCGTTTTCCTCTGGTACACCACCCGTTACCCAAGAGTGTGCCCGCGGAATACCTACCCTTCTGTGCGAGTTGCAAGTTTAGTCAGCTGACCCAAGGCAACAGGGGCCTGATGGTGGTCAAAGGAGTGGAGCAACAAAAAGTTTTTCAAGAGCTCGGACTGTATGCCATAGCCCTGGAGACGCTACCGAAATTCAAAGACATTTGCGATGGAACCTTTCCCAAACCCGTGCATGAGGGTGTGCACGAGGAAGGATATTTCGTACTGCACCATGCTAAAATCTTATCAATTTGCCAAATACCTGCAGCAGTTTAATAAGCTGCATGCAAAATGGAGCTACAAAGTTACGGTACAGTAAAAAGATGGACATTGGCCCGGAAAAAGGGGGATCGACTCGACTCGCTCCCCCTTTTTCGGGCCAAATAGTGTACCAAGATTGGAGTGCACATTTTAAAAACTTGTGCTGAATCGTGCTGTTTGATGCACCACGATTGAGTTTATCTGTTTTGTGGAATCTTGGCACTGAATCGAGCTGAAGGCGCTGTTTGATGCAGCAAGATTGGATTCATCTGTATTGCGAAACCTTGGCGCTAAAGATTTATTTCATCGGTGTCTGGTGATTTAAGGTTGGAAAAGCATCAGCCAATAGGAATCGATTCACGTGACCCAGCAGAGTATAAAAGGCGAGTGCTCAGCCACCAGAGACATTCGCACTCAGCAACATGTCTGATCTAGCCTTTTTCCCCGCTGCCAATGTGTTTCACCATGGTGGTCAACCAGTCCCTATTGAACTGTCGATTGCCAGCATTCCGGAGGATGGCAAAGATTCAGAAGTGATTTGCATCACGGTGGACCACTCGAATATCCTTACGACTGCCAAAGACAGCCGGGCCAACAGGTACATCAATGAACGGCTCAGCTTGAAGAGCCACCTGCCCGAATCTGTACCCCTCGAATACCTGTCTTTCTGCGTCAGGGGCAAGTTTTGTCACCTGACCCAAGGAAACAGAGGCCTCATCGTCGTCAAGGTCTCGGACCAGAGAAAATTTTTTGAAAAGCTTGGACTTTTTACCATAAACCCGGAAATATTGCCCCATTTCCGGGATTTGAATGACCGCACCCTTCCTGACCATCTGCACGATGAGGTGCACGAGGACTATATGACATTTCCGAGTGCACCATGGAGAAATCTTATCGATTTGCGCGATACCTGCCGCATTTTAACAAGCTGCAGGCTGAATGCAAAAGACAAACTGCCATCTAGTAGAGTGAGTGAAAAAAAAATTTACCGAAAAAAGGATCGAGTCGACACAAGAGTCGACTCGGACCCCTTTTTTCAAGACACACAATGTGCCAACGTTGGAAGGATCACAACATGTGCCAGCCAATAGAAATCGTTTCACGTGACCTCATTAGAGTATAAAAGGCCAGCAGCCAAACATTGAGTCATATTTTCATGTTAAATGTTTTTCGTTAAGACTGTCAGGATTTGAAGTGATTAATATTCTCAAATTCTGGCAGTCTTATCGGTAAATGTTTTTAGCCAAAATCTTCAAGTCCAAAAATTGGGGGTGGTCCCCTTTTTTTCGCGGGTCAATTACTAAACCAAGATTGGAATGCATCAAATATAGATCAGACTTACCTGTTGTCGTCTTCACACACCCAGATTGGAGGGCTTGTCTCGTTGAGTTGGCTGGTGTCCTGTTTTCTCACCAAGATGCATACATTTCATTTGACATGCCAAGAATTTCATTTGACCCCTTCAAGATGTCTAAATTTCATGTGTTGATGAATGACCCCTGTCTAAATCGTCTCTCTGGGACAGAATGAAAAATTTTCTCTCGCCCCGTGATAAAATATTTTTGGGAAAAATCTGAAAAAATTTTGTGTTGTTCATACATGGTTGCTCTGTAATATTATTCTTATGTAATCTGGCATCACTTAATTTTGTTTTCTAGATTGGCAACACCCTGTACAGTCATTGTGTAAACAACAATCATGTAACCTCACTTCCAAGTCATTAAAAGCTAAATTCCGTCCATTCAACTCCGTTTACTTTATTTATAGTACAATTTTAATGACTTAGAAATCTTCTTGAATCGTTTCTGTTTTAAATTTGATAATGGAACAATTGCTGAAACCTGAAAGATTTGATGTAGATCCTACGTGTTCTAATTCGGAAACAAAATGGCGCCATTGGAAAAAAACTTTTGAAAACTTTTTAGGAGGCATAAAAACAATTACAGAAGAAAATAAACTTCCTTTGCTATGTAATTACGTAACCTCAAATGTTTATCAGTTCATTAATGATTGCACAACTTATGCTCAAGCTATTGCGATACTTGATTCTCTTTTTATAAAGAAACGTAACGTTATATTCGCTAGACATTGCTTATCAACGCGAAATCAACAAACTGAAGAAACGGTCAGTGAATATTTACAAATTTTAAATCAATTGAGTAAAGACTGTGACTTTACTGATGTGAAGGCTGAAGAGTACCGAAAAGAGTATATTAGAGATGCTTTCATACGAGGATTAAAATGTCCTCTTATTCGTCTACGAAAATACATCGATGACTCTTGATCAAGCTTTTGAGCAAGCTAGAACACTTGAATCAGCTGAAGTCCATGCAGCTTCTTATATGGGAAGTTCATTCCCTGTACAATCTGCAGCTATGAAAACAGAAGATTTTTCAGAAGAAACCGTTGCAACATCAGCGGCTTCCTCCTCCTCAAGGTCTCAAAAATGCTTCTTTTGTGGAAATGACTTACACTCACGAACCCTTTGTCCAGCTAGAGATGTTACTTGCAGAAACTGTGGAAAAAAGGGACATTACCAGCGAGTGTGCAAATCTAGACAGGCAGGTAAAACGTAGAGAAGTGTGGAATGCTCCCTTAACTGGTATGTTCAAATTTTGTTAGTATCGCAAAGTAATCCGAGTAATTGTATTAATTTGCATATTAATCTAGTTTATTTAACTCAAGCATATTTGTTAATTTGAAAAATATCAAAAAATTAGTTCAATTTATTAAAAATTTTAATTTCCTTTTGAAATTTTTTGGCTGATTAATATTTATTAATTTATAAATTTTAATTTTATGAAATAATTTTTCTTTCATTAATTTTTTCTAGAAATTGAGAATGAACCCTCTGTATTGAAGCTTGATACCAAAGAAGTAGATTGCCAGACTGACTTAACCTTTGAAGAAATAAATGAAATGGAGAAAAAGCTCCATGCACTAGACACAAACTTTGTGAACATAACCCATAAACATTCACAAAATGAGATTTTTAACAATGCGAAAGCTTTTAATTTTTACACAAAAATTCAAAATGTTGCTTTCTTCACTGCGTTATTGAATCTGGTTTTATCTGGGTGGAAGCCTCTCACAAATACATCCCTTGAGTACTCAGAACAGTTGCTTTTGGTTTTTATGAAACTTCGGCTTGGTTTATTACATGAAGACTTTGCCTTTCGTTTCAAAATTTCCAAGTCAGCTGCAAGCTCAATTTTCAAGGAATGGGTAAGAAGACTGGCTGAGGTCCTTAAAAAACATATACGAGTACCATCTAAACAACAATATAGGAGAAGGGTACCTGCTAAATTTTTGAAAGAAAATTGGAGCAGGGTTACGGCATTGATTGATTGCTCTGAAATTTTTATTGATAGAGCTTTCAATCTTGATGCCAGAGCATTAACCTTCTCACAATATAAAAGTCACAATACTGTTAAGTTTCTAATTGCATGTACACCATTAGGTAAAGTGTCATTTGTTTCAAAGTTGTTTGGAGGAAGAACTTCTGACAAACAAATAATACAGCTAAGCGGTTTTTGGAACAAATTCGACCTGGTGATGTGATATTTGCAGATAGGCTTTCCAGTAAAGGACCTGGTTGCTGAAAGAGGGGCTTCCTTAGTATTACCAGCTTCTACTAAGGGTAAAAAACAATTGAGTAGCGCTGAGGTAATAAATTCCCGTAAGGTGTCTAGACTCCGGGTACATATTGAACGATGTATCGGGAGACTTAAGACCTTCAGAATTTTAAAATCCTTGTGGCCTATCTCTTTTGTTAATAATAAGACCAGTGAAGAAACCTGCATTGGGGATGATGTAATTTTTGTCATAGCTCTTTTTAAATGTATTTCTTTAGTGCATTGAAATTTGTTTGCAGCATTTTAAACATGGAAAGTAATAAACATTTCTGTAAAATATTGTTATATTGATAATGTACTATTTTTCTTACCAACGTTTACATTTTATATAAGAAACCTTTTTCTTTTTTTTAAATGTATTTCTTTAGTGCATTGAAATTTGTTTGCAGCATTTTAAACATGAAAAGTAATAAACATTTCTGTAAAATATTGTTATATTGATAATGTACTATTTTTCTTACCGATGTTTACATTTTATATAAGAAACCTTTTTCTTTTTTTAAATGTATTTCTTTAGTGCATTGAAATTTGTTTGCAGCATTTTAAACATGGAAAGTAATAAACATTTCTGTAAAATATTGTTATATTGATAATGTACTATTTTTCTTACCGATGTTTACATTTTATATAAGAAACCTTTTTCTTTTTTTTCTTTAAATGTATTTCTTTAGTGCATTGAAATTTGTTTGCAGCATTTTAAACATGGAAAGTAATAAACATTTCTGTAAAATATTGTTATATTGATAATGTACTATTTTTCTTACCGATGTTTACATTTTATATAAGAAACCTTTTTCTTTTTTTAAATATATTTCTTTAGTGCATTGAAATTTGTTTGCAGCATTTTAAACGTGGAAAGTAATAAATATTTTTAAAAATATTGTTGCATAAAATATTTATTTAAATTGAAAATTCATCACATGTAAACAAATAAAATAATGAATATCATATTAATCTAGATATGTCTAATAGTAATACTGAAATGTATTTTCACAAACAGCCAGTGTTCATAGAATATTAGTTAATATATAAGTTTTTGATTACAAGAATTCCTTTTTAGTGAAAGTGTATATTATGGTAACATTGTTATCAATCATAAGTTCCTAATTTAATTCTCCTTTTTGTATGGAAACTTTGAATTTAAATTTTTCATTTCAATAAGTGTACATTATAATATAAATATTTCTTGTGTCTTGATTAAATTTTTATTTCCAAAGTGATTCCAACATATTTAAAGTAAAGGCAATAATATTTATTCTTTAATGTAGTAAGGATTCCACACACACAAACCATTGAAAAAATATATGCAAATTAAAGAAATTTAACTTTTAAAAAATTTTACTTATAGTAATTATTACACAATATTAAGGGAAAATATCATTAGAAAAGATGTAATTGTTTTAGAAATTCAATTATCCTTTGTTTTTACTAATTGAATTACATGTAGACTTAAAAAAATAGTATATTTAAAAGTATGATTAAACTTTTAGAAAACTCTTACATCCTGAGTTAAACATGAAAGTTTTTGATTAATTAAGATTTATCCTTTAATGAAAATAAATTTTTATTTTTACAACACAATGAATTGCATGTAAAACATATAATAAATACAAATTAATTTCTTAAAATTTCTGGCAAAACATATGTTTGGAAAAAGCGACCAAGTAGTGGTTTTTGTAAATTCCAGTAATTTTCATCAAATTCAATAATTTGACAGTGGAAATTTTTGTCAGTAGATGTTACAAAATAACATCTACTTAGTTTCCATATATCCATTTGTCCTTGAATTTGATCAAAATATACATGATTTCTTTTTAAATTGAGAGAATCATCTAAAAAGAAATTTTTTCGTGGAATTTTCTCCACTACAAGTCCTTTTCCTCTAGCAGGGCATTTTATCTCCAGAAGAGCTGTTTCACAGCAATCACACATGACAAGGCCATCTGGAGTTGCCCCAAGAAAGATGTTCTCCTTGTCGACAAGCAGACCACATGGCAAGAGCATCCCATTCACATGTTGATCAGAGAGATAAGTCAAGAATTGCTGTTTTGCAACAGCTTGATTTTTCCCCCAGTCAATGGCAGCATTTGAAAAACTCTTGCCAAAGATTTGGTTGACCAAACCTTTTTGTCCAGTTTTGCAACGTAAAATCTTCCCAAAAAGGGAAGAAGTTACTCTTCCCTTTCTTTGGTGATTCCACATTGCACTGGATGCTTGGTCTCTTGTAGACAATTCGATATTCTGGATTGTTTCATGCGACAATGAACAATCCAGTAACATCGAATGTATGGAGTCATCAGCCCTGACATGTTTCAACATTCCAGAGAATTTCGTTCTAAGTAGTTCAATTAAGTTCGGAAGATGATTTTCTTCCTGATGCTCTGTTTCACTGGCAGATGATGTTTCTTCCTCATCTGTTAGATCTTCCAGATATGGTGCATCAGGATTATGTTCCTGAAATATTAGATTAAATGAATCGATAATGTATTACTTTAATAAAAATGTGATGTATTATTAGGTCATGTGTGTAACATAAAATAGATTATAAAAACAAGAATTGATTTTACACTCAAATAAGTATCATTTTGCTCACACTCTTGGCAATGGCAAAATTAACTCATATGCATAAACTGGCACTAGTGTATTATATTTGTTGGTAAAATCACTGATATGTGCCAAATATTTTGCCACTCAACATTCTCTCATGGTATTCAAACGTAACACAACTAATATATTTCGTTTGTAAGTCGTATTGTTTCCCAAAATTATGTGATTGGTTCATGAATGACGAAAAATGGGATGTTTCACAAGATCCAATGCAAAAAATAATAGTACAGAAAATTGTTATAAATATCATATGAAAATTAATTATTATTTTTTTTTTCATAAATTTACCTTAATAGCTTCTAAGAAAGTTTTATATGCTTCTTCAGAAGGCAATTTTGATTTTTTAAAAACCTTCTGTTTGCATTTTCTTTTTCTGCTAAAATTGATAGCAGAAACTTGTACTGGATCAACCTGTTAGAAACATTGCAATAAATGATTTTACTTTAAATCTGAAAAATATTCGATTAACAATACATAAAAACTTAAGCCAATTTTTTAAATGTAAGATTTCAAACAAAATGATAAAATATTTCCATTAATAACACAAAAATGAAGAGGAATATTAAACTTAATTTTCACAAAAGCTTGCTTTTACAGAAGGAGTTTCTCTATCATGAGTTATCAACAATGATTTTAATGTAAGCAAATTTTTTTTTTTCTTAAATGTTTCAAAATTAAAATTTATATAAAACTTTTTAAAAATGTAATGCCTAGTTAAAACTAAGTTTAATTCCTAAGTATTATTTCATGAAGCTTACTTTCTTGCTAGTTTTGTTCCACATACAAGCTACAGATGTTGGTGCAGGGCTCTCCTTATTATTTGCCATTTCAACAGCAAACAATAATGCTGCAACCTGAGAACAAACTTCTCCTAATCTGAAAGAGCACTAATTTTAAAATAACACATCAGTGCAAATAAGTTCAATCGGACAATTTCAAAGAACAGTAAAAGTTTAAATGTCTTATTTAAAGAAAAGTGGTAATTTTAAAAATACACACTTATTTAGAATCTTTCAGGATAATTAAAAACAACGAATCTCATAAATGATTGAAAGTCCTAATATATAAATTCAAGAATAAAGATATCATGCTATCCTTCACTTTTATTAATTTAAAAAACAATGCTTACCCAGCCATGCAAGTACAATGCCCACTATGAACTATACCATTGCAGGAAGCTAAAAACCAGCATTTATGAAATTTATTCATAGTCTGGCTAGCTTGTACTTTACAAGTTAGAATACAAATGTTTAGAGCATTGTTTCTATATATTGAAATGGGGCTTACTTTCCCACTCAATACATAGTTAAATGCATCTAAACTTTTGCGATTCCTCATTTTTCCCCTTGTGTAAGTATATTCCTTTTCTACAAGGTACATGTATATGTCTCCAAAAGTTATTGGAGGCCACAACTTCTTATTATATACAAATACACACATGCTCCATTGTACTCTGATCAAATGAATCAGGAAGTTTGTTCCCATTACAAGATAATTTTTCATCATAACGAGCCTTTGCAGTTTCATCCAATTCCATATAATAACCACTCGACATGATCTATAAATTACAAATTCAGAAATTAACACACATAATGTTCTTTTTCTCAACATATGATTTACAAAATACAATACATATGGATTCAAAGGACTGATAAAATAACTATAACAAATTATAGTTAATCTATCTTTAGTTAGCATAATTAATCTTTATTAACATACAATTAAACAAAATAGAAACAAAAAAATTTCGAACACTAGAAATGAAGGAATTAAGATTTAATGTGGTTGAACAATTAACAAAATATAAATAATAAAAAATGTTTTTCATATATTTATAATTACTTTTCTTCAAATAAAGAGGGAAGAAATTTAATCTAATAACTATATAAAATGTGATATATAGAAACACTTGCCGGAAAGTACATGCAGTATCTTAATGAATATAAAATGGTTAACACAAATAATTAAAAAAATTTCGAAAGTATTTGTCATTACTTTTTATTTTATATCCAGGAAAGGAACAAAAAAAAATTCACATATATATTAATACAATTATTATAATAAATCTTATATGATAACGCAAATATATAAACAACAATAAAACAAATTCAATATGGCGCACGCAAGCTAATACTATTTACTTAGTACACATTTCGCTTGTTAAACATTCTATTAGTCGCCAAAAAAAGCGATAAGCTAGCAATTATATCAACCTTGCTCTAAGTTAGCCAAAAATTTAACAAAGTATTTTAGAAAAAATACTGAATTAAATTATATGAAATCCGAAATCTACAGATCATCTTCTATCCATATAGTTAAAAAAAAGTTTCAAAAACTTGCATTAAAACTTAGTTGAATTTCGATGTTTTCCCATAGATTAACATTAAACCGGAAGTTCCGGTGGGTTCCACTCAATGTTGTTGTTTACAAACTAGAACTTGTCCATATAAAAAGGGTGAAGCAATCACGTGCTCACTCTCACTCGGTAGTTCTGAATAAACTTAGTTACTTTAATTGACTGGCTCGAAACTGAATTTCTTTCTCCAACGCCCAGCATCGGGTAGATGCAGCTCGCAGAATTTTAGAATTGAAATTATTCTTTACATTGCTCAACTATTTTTTCAACCGACTGTACAAATCGCAGCGCGAAATTTTGAAAAATTTTATCTCCAACCACGGAGAAGGGTCTTATTCCTCAATAGCGAAATGTAAAACAATAGAGCATGTTTAAAAAGTTGAAGAATTTTTGACATCAACCAATAGATTCTAAAATTCCAGCTAATAGATTTTCAATACTCTACTTTCATAAATTTCAGTTGAAGCACAAGGCGATAGTTAAACTACTGATGGACAGTGCAATCACTAGCTGTACGTTACAACTTAAGTTAAAAACTAATTGAAATTTTATCGGAGCACAAGGTGTTGGCCAAGCCATCACTGTTACAGTCCTATCACTGTACTGAACTGAACTGAACAACTCAAAAAGTGCTCTTTCATTAACGTTCTGCGTCTTTTATGCGCCATTTTGTCACAAGTTTAATTTCTTCTTGCTGTTGGTTTAATGTGAGGGTTTTCTTTTACATTTGAAAATGTGCTGAAAGAAATTGTAATAATTGGCTGTTTTGTAATGTTTCTAGCTCCGTGTGTTTCTGCTTCAAATTTTGATGCAGGTGATGCTCTGGCTCTAGTTCTAGGTTTAGTAATAGGCATATTAAGTATATGCTCTTGTGTGGGATGATATGCAAGAAAACGTTCAGTTACACAGTATTAACAGAATTAGGAAAATTGAGCAGTTGAATACATTAGTTTTCCGTGGACTTGCAAATATATTGTCAGCTGTGATTATAATCTACATGAAGAAATAGGAATCTCATTCCTCTCCATTAATTGATGGCCACTTTCAGTTCTGATTGTATTCCTGTATTGAAAGACTGAGAAACTTCTGTTTTGCTGAAGGTAGGAAAAATAAAGATAAACATTATGAAGTATTACTTTTATAATTGTATTTTGATTACTGAATATTATTTTTTCTGAGAAATGTCTTGTTATTGTAATGAAAATATAGTTGATGTGACAGTTTTTTTTTTTTATTTAAAAATATTTGATGCATTTTGTTTTAAATATTTACGTGCGTTTCATACATTTATCATGTTATACTTGCTGTTCTATAAATAATTTATCGGTGAATTTATGTATAGTCCTTCATTTTTTTTTAAACGTGTTCTGATATCTACGGTTTAAGTTTATGTAATCGTCGCGGAAAATTTTGAAGTGATAGATAAAATTTCCATAATTAAGAACTATTATAGAATGTTCAACAAAAGTTATTACTGTTACTAGTACAGTTTGTTAGAATTTTAATTATTTATTAATTACCTAGCATATTTTTTAACTGCTACTTAAGTGAAATTGTTTTAAATTTTTCATTTTCTATTATCAAGTTTATTTTGTATTAGAATATAATTTGAACTCGTGTTAAGTTCTCTTCTATAATATTAAATTGCATGTAAATTTTATAATTCACAGATAAAAAGGCATGAATTTGCATGTTAAATATGGATGGAATAAAATTGATTTTTAATTCTTGTTTTAAATTTCATTGATGTTTTCTAAAATATAAATTATTGGGCAAGAAACATAAACATACTCATTACTAATATGAGAGGGGATGGTATATATTATGGATGGCAAACCAAATGGCGCGCGACACAATTTTTTGGGCACGTCAGCGATCAAATTGGTTTGCATTTTATTTCAAAATAAAAGTTCACCATGAAATATTACGAACAAACGCTAGTGATCTGTCGCAGTGCGGTGGGAGCACACTCGTTTGTTATTGTTTTGCCTTAGTTACGTCGCGGAATACAATTGCTTATGATGCAAAGTTTGTCTACGCATAGCATAGTCAATTTAATTGTATCAAATGAATTTTAAAGTTTAATTGTATTATGTGTACGCTTTTAAGCGTTATTTAACATGGTTAGTTCAGCAAAGGAATAAAAAGGGCTTGATAGTAAATGTAAAAGAATATCAAATTTGGGTAAAATCCTAGGAGGACCCACTGCTGTTTTTGGCGCCAAAAATTTTTCGCCAAATTGAAGGTTTTCAAAAAGGCGTCAATGACGAAAAACTCTTGGGAAGCGCATGCGTCAGCAGGGGGAGAAGGGGGGATGAAATGGGCGTTTCGCAAAGATGAAATCGAATAAATACATTAAACTATCATATAAAGAAAAAAACGGAGAAAGCAATGAAATATTCATTTTAAAAAAGCATTCTAAAACCAGTGTGTACAGCATGATTTACATTTTTAAAAAAGGACGAAAGGGGCGTTTCGCAAAGATAAATCGAAGAAATACATGAAATCAATCATTTTAAAAATGTTAAAAAGCAATTACCTTACGCTTCATTTCGTCATGATCTGTTGGTGGATACACCCTTGCGATGGATGCAAGGAATTTATGAAAATTCTCATTCACCAACTTGTGATTGTTAGATCGCCGCCACATGTCTTATTAACTTTGTCATATTCTTTTCACCACGAACGCATTCATGCTCTTGCCAAACCAATATCTCGTCAAACGCAAGATAATTATTATAGCAAGCTTGCTTTCGCTAAACCAAGTGCCCTTTCTCACACTCCGAACGACGTCGTGGCGATTATCTTTCGACTGGTTCACTTTCAAGTAATTTCCTTTCGCACGCCATTCTTAACAACAACAACCGGTGGAGAGCGAACCTTCTCCAGCAAAGTCAAATGTCAAAATGACGTTTTTTCGGAAAAGGTGAAAAATGTTGCACTTTATTTAGGGTTGCCATTTTTTCGGTGATTTGAAAATCCAAATTTTTTTTTGATGAAATGGAAGGGTTACGATATTGTAACCTTTATCTCTCAAAATTTGGCGACCAAAAGTGGGTCCTCCTAGGATTCAACCTCGGCTTGTGTGACTTAAGTGCTAATTATTAATAAATACAGTTGTTTAGCTTAAAATAAATTCATTAAAAACTTTTGTAATTTTTTTTTATTAGAGGTAGAAATAGAAGATTTTATATTGTAACTGTAATTTGACATAATAGTCTTTATATAGTTCTAATAGAATTAAAAATTTTCTAGTGTTAATTTGTAACAATTACAGGTTCAGAATGTTTCAATTATTTGTGACTAGCTGCGTTGCTTTGGCTTTCTCTACTTTTATAAAAATGTTCCCTTTCCTTCATTAAATCAGCACTTCTAATACTCTTTTTCAAAATGACTTTCACCCCCCCTTCCTCCGCTTAGCCTGGCGTTGCTCGGCTTTTTTCCAAGTTCGCTGCTTCGAAATTTTTTTGCTTTTCTGTCAGACAGGTTTATTTCCCCCAACGTTGCTTGGAACATTTTTAAATGCATAACACATTGTCATGGAAATTCCCCTCTCGCTATGATATCTCTTGAGTAAGTGAACATTGGTACCTTAATATTAACTCATTCACTTAACTTTTTAGAACCCGAAAACGAAAATGTACCTTTTTAAAAATAGTTGTATGTTCAGAAAAGTAGAAATTTTTATAATTGCGATATTTCACAACTGTATTAACCCTCTAACTGGATAGCACGGAAAATTCCGTCAGTGTAAAGATGCTTCGAAAATGGACTGCACAGATTTTTCTGCCTTCAAGTAACGTTTACAAAAGCGGATTAGCCGCACTTTTCTGAAATCCTTTCCCCCTTTTAAGGTTTAACAACTTGAAAGATAATGAGGGACGGAGGAAGCAACACAGCAGGAGTTTTATGACTCGCAGGGAACCCTGTGTTTTGACCCTGGGGCAATGTAGAAAATCAGGGAGAAATTTCTTTAAAAGTGTTTGTTTGCTAGCTTGTATTTTAAAAGTTTCCAAAAGTCCCAACGCATAAGTAAAATATGTTACATTTCCCTTTTGGTTTCATATTAATTTGAAACTGTAACAAGTTGGGGCGTGTCAGGGCAATCTGCTATTTTATATAGTTAGACAAATTATATCTTTTTTTAAGTATATTCTTACGCTTCATTTTTCTTATTTTAATCAAAGCTGTCAGTTTTTGAAACATGATTAATTTTATTATAAGATACCGAAAAAATTAAAACACCAAACTCTTTAAAATTTGGAACCTTTTCAATTTTTCAACCACTAAAAATGAATAAATTTAAACTTCATCAAATCATTTGAAACATTTTCTTACACTTTGATAAAAATAATAACGAAAAAAAAAACTAATTAATATTTATTAGTTTTTTTTTTTTTTTTTTTTAGATTTCAAAGCCTAAGTGTTCAAGGAAGTTTAAGTACAGTGTGTGTGTGTGCCTGGTTATATATTGTTAAAATATACCGAATTATATTTGAATTTTAAGTGCTTGAACTTCAGTTTACATCAAAGACAACATGAATGAAGATTTTCACACATTTTTTTTTATAACTTGAATGTTTGAATAAATGGTAATCAAAAATATACGGAAACATTTACAGTAGACATTTATGCATATAAATAAACATAAAAATCAATTTTAAATTTGAGCTATTGAAAAACATTCGAATTATATATTGTTCAAAAATATCTATTTATAAGAAATACCTCAACATTTATCTTTTTTAAAGGCTAACTGAATAAGTAATTAAAATCTGGATATTTTTTGAAATCTCGACCTTATAAAGCTAGAAATTTTATGTTAGAAATTGATCAATATACAATTACAATAAATTCTTACATAGAAGCAAAACTGAGAAGCTAAAGCATAGGAATGAAAAATTTTGATTATATCTTAAGTAGTTTTCGAAATATTTATTTTGAAGTTCAGAAAATTTCTGTGCGTTATGTTATACTTAATATTAATTAAATGGTTAAAATAATGTGTTAATATGAGTCATGTATTCGTTTGATGACACATTCATATACTAATAAAAATTATGGTCATTGATGCGAATGTCAAGAATTTTATGTAATTTTAAATTCAGACATTAAGATATTGATGTAGAAAATATAAAACGACCATCTAAAATACATGAAAAATGCAGTCTGCTATAAAATGATCTTGACAAACAAAATACGGCATTTTCACTTACTATGGCAGAGCCTGTTTAGTCAGGGGCGATCTGGAAAAACAGAGAGAGAACCGCGGTTTTGATGGATGCCGCTCTAGCTTTTAAAGCTCACAGGAAAAATTATATGTATATAAATTACAAATGCAAAAATAAATCTTGTAATTTTCCATACATTTTTATAACAACGAATTGTGGAATTGGCTTCCAATACATTGTTGTGTTTGACAATATCTAAGGTAACCAACCCTACTTTAGATAGATTTGTACTACTTTTTCGTAACCGTATTCCTTTTAAAATTAATTCGTGCAGCCGAAATACACATTTTGTACCCTTAAAAATTTATGTAAACTATAACGGTTAATTTTAATTTATTCAACTTGTGAAATGTTCATAATTAACCATTTCCGTCTAAACAGTTTACATGGAAAAAAAAGTTTGGACTCCCTCATTCATTAGGGATTTATATAAGATTCTAACATTAAATTTTATTTTTCACCGAATAGGATCGAGTAGTAGTTTATGGTGCTTCCACACCACAGGTCTGGGGTTCTATTAACGGGCTGAGCAAGGTCGACTCTGCCTTTCATCCCCGCTACATTGGGTCGATAAATGAGTACCAAGCTTGCTTCGGGGTCTTAAACACTGAAGGTCTCTCTTCAGACAGACCACCAAATCGGGACATCTGTTCATGAACCTCAGCGTCCAATGGTCACGTGTATTATGATGGGCACAGTAGTTCCTGGCCCTCATGGATTGTTGTGCCACTGAGTTTGAGGATTGCCTCACTTTCGGGATGCTCCTTAGATAAACATGTATTTCCACTCATTTTCAATTAAACATTTTTCTTTCAATTACGTTTATTTCAGAAGGAAGTTTGATTTTTCAAATGTATTTGCTTAATAACATGTATATTTGTGTGTATTATATTAAAAATTTGATCAATCCAAAATAACATGTTTTTAGCTCCTCTAAAAGCTTTTAGGATTTTACGACTGATCTTACAATCCATATACGTTTTATAGTAGTGTATTTAAAAATGATAAAGACATTTTTACGACTGTGTGAGCTTTTATGCCTCGTTTATAAATATAAGAAATTGCATTCAGCTACAGTTTTTAAAATGTACTGAAATAAGTGGAGGAATAGGATATTTACATATTATGGATATTTTTGACTGCAGTAAGATATATTTATATTTCAGTTTCTTTACAATTTGAATACAAGTTGTAAGCCATTTTGCGAATAGTTTGAAGTTGAGTATAAACCCATAGGCTGTTTAATATTGTAAAGTGTTTTACTTTGATACCAGCACACACTAAAATAAGGCTCATTTGCAGTTATATGATCAGCTTCAGTGATATTTAAATTTTCAAAAATAGTCTACACGTACGAAAATATTCTTTCACAACCGCACACCACATCTCATACTATATCTTCCCTACAGGAAAAATATATATATATATACTGAAAAATTTAATACAGGATACATTTTCAAGTGTTAAATTTGTTTTTAAAATTTGGTATGAATACATTGTGGAACTGTCGGTTAACTTCACTGAACAAAATTGTTTTAAGTGTACTGCTTTGAAAGACAACTTTAATTAGGGAGAACTTTTCTCGAAATAGAATTTGTAATGACTGAATTGTGTGAAAATGTAGTTATCGATGTGTGACATTTTTCCTTGTAATAAAAGAAACAGAAAGATTAGAAATTTAACTTGAGTAGAAAATGGTTAGAAGTACTGTCATGCGCATTTGAAGAAGTATATCCCCCATTAAAATTAAAAATTTTTGACTGAATGTGTGTTATGTCCATCACAAATGCCGATGTAGAAAAGGAATTTTTATTTAATACAAGAAGTTCGAAAAAGAGAACACTTGGAAGGAAAATTTAAATTTTTTCCGAAAAATATTCAGTTAACATAAAAATATCTTTTATATTATTTTAATTAAAATAAATTAAAAGTATTGAAATCCTTTTTTTATGCTATTTTAAATTAAAAATATAACTGAATAGAGAAAGATCGGTTTTATTTCATAAATATAATCATCGTATGTAATATTTATAGTGTTATTGTTTAAAAATGAGATAGGGCCTTTGCTCTTTTACCTCATTACTTTTTTAAAAAACAGGAAAGTGAGCGCGTTTTCTTACTCTCATATTCTAAAATGAATACAGGATTCTTTTTTCTGGTTCAAATCGCAATACCATATATATATATATATATATTTTAATTTTTAAAAAATGACAGAAAAATAAATTTTCTTTGATGAAAATATAATTATTTTTCAACTTCTAACATACTATTTCATTTTTTCCTCTTTTTTTTTTTACCTTTCATTTTTTAATTTTACTGTGACTGAACATATAGGAGAAAGAAATGCAGAATTCCACTACGCTTTCAAAGAAGATTGCCCAAGGCAACTTAACAGCTAGCTGTAAACGATTGATCTCTATTCTTAGTTTACAAAAGGACGGAACTGGGTCGTAAAATTGTTCCTGTTCGACCTCCCAAGTTCTAAAAGGGGGAAAGGAAAAAAGTCTTGCATTTTTGAAGGGAATCCTAAAATAAGAGTTAAACGCTTTCAGAATAACTTTTAAGGAGGAAGGTATCCAGTTAGAGGGTTAAATGTTGAATTAAAATTGTGAGCAGTTTTTGAAATGTTCGATAAACGGGACAAAAAGTTTCCTGCAATTATTTTTATAAATGAAGAAGTTATAAAAACTTTGAATTTGATAAGTAATTAAATATTTAAAATTTGAGTATATTTTAACTGATGCAACATATTTAAAAAATAAAATACTATAAAGAATTAAAATTTATTTAAGTAATTCTCAGTTGAATAAAAATGTTACTTTGTCTTATATTTTTTAAAATATTAAATTACCATTTTTGCTAATTATTATAATACTTGTTATACTTTCTTGAAAGGTTTAGAATTATGCATTGACAGACTTGTAAAACCTTCGATATACATCCAGTATCAATTTTACTGTAGTTTTGTTATAGGTTTATAATATTTCTAACTATCCACCGTTCTTCAAGTTTAGTGAAATGGGTGTCCTACACTTGACCTTTTTCAACTAAGTTTGTTTTGTATTTCGATATTATCTTTTGAACTGTAAATTTGTTTTAATATTTTTTTATCCACTACAAATAGTATTTAAATTTTAAATTATCGCCTTGCTTAATGGAAACTATTATTACAACTTTGCATTCAAATGGGAAAATTGATCTTACGTTGAATTTTAAAGACATTTATTGATTGTGAGGACCTCTTTCTTTCTGTTAATATTTAACTTACGAAATAATTTGGTTGAATCCTAGGAGGACCCACTTTTTGTCGCCAAATTTTGAGTGATAAAGGTTACAATACGGTAACCCTTCCATTTCATCCAAAAATTTGGATTTTCAAATCACCGAAAAAAATGGCAACCCTAAAAAAAGTGCAACGTTTTTCGCCTTTTCCAAAAAAACGTCTTTTTGATACCTGACTTCGATTGAGAAGGTTTGCTCTCCACCGGTTTTTGTTAAGAATGGCATGTGAAAGGAAATTAATTGAAAGTGAGGCTACAACAGGTTTCTTTGTGCTCCTGGGCACAAAGGGGAAGAAAGAGACATTAGAATGGTGTATGAAAGCTAATTTAATTGCTTCTCGTTATGAATGTCCGAGGTTTAAAAAAAATATGCGTTTGCAAGAACGAAAGGGAACGGTTGACGGCTACGAATGGCGTTGCCGCAACCAGTCGAAAGATAATCGCCACGACGTCGTTCGGAGTGTGAGAAAGGGCACTTGGTTTAGCGAAAGCAAACTTGCTATAACTATTATCTTGCGTTTGACGAGATATTGGTTTGGCAAGAGCATTAATGCGTTCGTGGTGAATGACTTGAAAGTTAATAAGAATAGGTCACAAATTGGTGGATGACAATTTTCATGAATTCCTTGCATCCATCGCAAGGGTGTATCCACCAACAGAACATGACGAAATGCAAGCATAAGGTAAGTGCCTTTTTTTTTTTAAAATGATTGATTTCATGTATTTCTTCGATTTTATCTTTGCGAAACGCTCCTTTCGTCCTTTTTTAAAAATGTAAATCATGTTGTACACACTGGTTTTAGAATGCTTTTTTAAAATGAATTTCATTGCTTTCTCCGTTTTTTTCTTTATATAATGATTAATTTAATGTATTTATTCGTTTTCATCTTTGCGAAACGCCCATTTCATATCCCGCTGACGCATGCGCTTCCCAAGAGTTTTTCGTCATTGACGCCTTTTTGAAAACCTTCTATTTGGCGCTTTTTGGCGAAAAATTTTTGGCGCCATAAACAGCAGTGGGTCCTCCTAGGATTTTACCAATAATTTCACTAATGTTATTCAAACTATCAAAAATCGTTTTTCTCACGTTGTGTAAATCGAAAAGTACACCGAATCTTCGAATTCTGTGTAAGCGACCTTAAATTACCATAACTGAAAACTATATAGCACGATTTAAAAAACAGGGAAATGCTTTTTCTTAAAAATGGCGTAAATCAATCTTGGTACAAAATGCATTCTTTTTCAGGTTGAATGATTCGAGACGTATTCGTTTTTTGCAAGGATTTTTATAGAATAATTGTCTGTGTTTTGTCTTTAGAATTTCAATGTGAATGTTTACTTCAATTAATATTGTGCAGTCCGTAAATATTATGATTTAAAAATTGGCGAACATAACATACTCGAACTTTTCTAAAATCATAAATTTTAAGTCTGTAGATCTAATAGCTGATAAAAAGGATTTTTTTTTATTTATAACTCCCCGTAGCACTCTTGAGGGTCGATTTTTGAAAATACCTCCCTAAGCAGATCTCTGCTCAGCAAAAGTAACACATTGTTCACAAAGTTTTGTGTAATGAATACTTAAAATAGTGTAAATAATTTATATCTGAAAGTATAATACGTTAATATTACTTTCTGTTGTATTTATTTTATGTTAAAATTGTAATATTCGCAAGCAACATTTCTTAAAATATAATGGCGATTCAATGAAAAACAGCGAAATTTTATCGATAGTCAAGTTGGCAAATGTCTAGCTACTTTCTTAGCTCGTGCTTTATTAGAGCTTTGTAAGACCCGCCGTGTAGGGGAGCAATGCACGTTAATACTTTATCCAACCGCATTATGATTTACTGCAGTTTTTTTCATACAATATTTTTTGTTTTGATTACTACATTTAAAATTAAAGGATATACATAAACAAAATACTCAATTTTGGAAAATTTAATCCGTTAGAGCTAATAAATTAAAGATATTCTACTATAAAATTAATTATATACACCGTTCGCTTAAAATAAGTAGTCAAATCATTTTCTAAGGTCTTCATTAACATACAAAAAATAAGGCACTTAAATTTTGATATAAACTATTTTTTTGGGACAAAAATAATCTTGGCAATCCGCTGAAAATGCCGTCAACTGAAAACACAATATCTGCTACAAAACTATTCGTTTTCCCCGCTAAAATACTCATCATAGAACCCGTGCTACCATATATCTTGGAAGAGTGGATTTCAAAGAATATTCCTGCTAAGTATTGGTAGAATATTCCTTCTAAGTTGGTGTGGTAGCTAGGAGAAGGGGGTGCCAGCTCGGGTGTCGTCCACGTCACTTGACCATTGTTCAACATTATGTGATCAGTTGCCAAAAGCTCTCATGCAGCTGAACAGTGCGACGTTAACCCTCTAAGTGGATACCTTCCTCCTGAAAAGTTATTCCGAAAGCGTTTTACTCTTATTTTGCTATTCCCTTCAAAAATGCAACAGACTTCAATTCTTTCCCCCTTTTAAAACTTGGGAGGTCGAAAGGGGACAATTTTAATGACTTAGTCTGCGCCTTTGTTCAGTGAGAACCAGGATAGCAATCGTTTACAGCTAGCTGTTAAGTTAGTTGCCTTGGGCAATCTTGTATGAAAACCGTAGTTCTACTCTGTCGTTTTCCCCATAGATTCAGTCACAGTAAAATTAAAACAAAACGCAGGGTAAAAAAACATGAAATAAATGGCGTGTTAAAAGTTGAAAAATAGTTATATTTTCTTCAAACAAAATTTATTTTTCTGTCATTTTTTAAAAATTAAAAAAAATATATTTTGGTATTGCGATTTGAACCAGAAAAAAGAGCATCCTGTATTCATTTTTGAATATGAGAATTTTCGATTGAATTTTGAATTTTCGAACTCCTTGTATTAAATAAAAATATCTTTTCTACATCGGCATTTGTGATGGACATAACACACATTCAGTCAATAATTTTTAATTTTAATGGGGGATTTACTTCTTCAAATGTGCATGACAGTACTTCTAACCATTTTCTACTCCAGTTAAATTTCTTATCTTTCTGTTTCTTTTATTACAAGGAAAAATGTCACACATCGATAACTACATTTTCAAACAATTCAGTCGTTACAAATTCTATTGTGAGAAAAATTCTCCCTAATTAATTTTGTCTTTCAAAACAGTACACTTAAATCAATTTTGTTCAGTGAAGTTAACCGACAGTTCCACAATGTATTCATACCAAATTTTAAAAACAAATTTAACACTTGAAAATGTATCCTGTATTAAATTTTTCAGTATACACAAATATTTCCTGCTGTAGGGAAGATATAGTATAAGATGTGGTGTGCGGTTGTGAAAGAATGTTTTCGTACGTGTAGACTATTTTTGAAAATTTAAATATCACTGAAGCTGATCATATAACTGCAAATGAGCTTTATTTTAATGTGTGCTTGGTATCAAAGTAAAACACTTTACAATATTAAACAGCCTATGGGTTTATACTCAATAGCAAACTATTCACAAAATGGCTTACAACTTCTATTTAAATTGTAAAGAAACTGAAATATAAATATATCTTACTGCAGTCAAAAATATTCATAATATGTAAGTATCATATTTCCCCACTTATTTCTGTACATTTTAAAAACTGTAGCTGATTGCAATTTTTTATATTTATAAACGAGGCATAACAGCTCACACATTCGTAAAAATGTCTTTATCATTTTTAAATATACTACTATAAAACGTATATGGATTGTAATATCAGTTGTAAAATCCTGAAAGCTTTTAGAAGAGCTAATGACATGTAATTTTGGATTGATCAAATTTTTAATATAATACACAAATATACATGTTAATAAGCAAATACATTTGAAAAATCAAACTTCCTTCTGAAATAAACGTAATTGAAAGAAAAATGTTTAATTGCAAATGAGTGGAAATACATGTTTATCTAAGGGGTATCCCCAAAGTGAGGTAATCCTCAAATTTAAGACTCAAACTCAGTGGCACAACAATCCATGAGGGCCAGGAACTACTATCCCCATCCCTTTGAGGTGCATGAACAGACGTCCCGATTTGGTGGTCTGTCTGAAGAGAGACATCCAGTGTTAAAGACCCCAAGCAAGCTTGGTACTCATTTATCGACCCAATGTAGCGGGCGTGAAAGGCAGAGTTGACCTTGCGCAGCCCGTTAATAGAACCCCAGACCTGTGGTGTGGAAGCACTATACACTACCACTCGATCCTATTCGGTGAAAAATAAAATTTAATGTTAAGAATCTTATATAAATCCCTAATGAATGAGCGAGTCCAAACTTTTTTTTTCATGTAAACTGTTTAGACGGAAATGGATAACTATGATCATTTCACAAGTTGCATAAAGTAAAGATATTTGTTAAAGTTTATGTAAACTTTTAAGAGTGCAAAATGTGTACTTTGGCCGCACGAATTAATTTTAAAAGGTATACGGTTACGAAAAAGTAGTACAAATCTATTTAAAGTAGGGTTGGTTACCTTAGATATTGTCAAACACAACAATATATTGGAAGCCAATTCCACAATTCGTTGTTATAAAATGAATGGAAAATTACAAGACTTATTTTTGCATTTGTAATTTATGTATTTTTTTCCCCTGAGAACTTTAAAAGCTAGAGCGGCATCCATTAAAACCGTGGGTCCCTCTGTTTTTCCAGATTGCCCCTGACTAAGCCGGCTCTGCCGTAGTAAGTGAAAATGCCGGATTTTTTGTTTGTCAAGATCATTTTATAGCAGACTGCATTTTTCATGTATTTTAGATGGTCGTTTTATATTTTCTACATCAATATCTTAATGTCTGAATTTAAAATTACATAAAATTCTTGACATTAGCATAAATGACCATGATAATTTTTATTAGTATATGAATGTGTCATCAAACGATTACATGACTAATATTAACATATTATTTTAACCATTTAATTAATATTAAGTATAACATAACGCACAGAAATTTTCTGAACTTAAAAATAAAATATTTCGAAAACTACTTAAGATATACTCAAAATTTTTCATTCCTACGCTTTAGCTTCTCAGTTTTGCTTCTATGTAAGAATTTATTGTAATTGTATATTGATCAATTTTTTTAGTATATTTTTTGCTCTTAGCATGCAGTTTTCAACTGAATTGTATGAAATCTTCGAAATATATTAAAAGATACCAAAGAAGCTATATAATAAAATTTGAAATTTTTATTATACTCAAACAATTGCTAAAACTTATGATAAATAATTTTTAACTGCGCGATGCATTTTTTTTTCGAAATTTCAAACGGAATTTCTAACTTAAACTTTCTAGCTTTATACGGTCGAGATTTCAAAAAATATCCAGATTTTAATTACTTATTCAGTTAACCTTTAAAAAAGAAAAATGTTGAGGTATTTTGTATAAATAGATATTTTTGAATAATAATTCGAATGTTTTTGAATAGCTCAAATTTAAAATTGATTTTGTATGCTTATTTATATGCATAAATGTCTACTGTAAATGTTTCCGTATATTTTTGATTACCATTTATTCAAACATTCCAGTTATAAAAAAACTGTGTGAAAATCTTCATTCATGTTGTCTTTGATGTAAACTGAAGTTCAAGCACTTAAAATTCAAATATAATTCGGTGTATTTTAACAATATATAACTAGGCACTGTACTTAAACTTCCCTAAACACTTGGGCTTTGAAATCTTAAAAAAACAAACTAATAAATCTTAATTAGTTTTTTTTTTCGTTATTATTTTTATCAAAGTGTAAGAAAATGTTTCAAATGATTTGATGAAGTTTAAATTTAGTCATTTTTAGTGGTTGGAAAATTGAAAAGGTTTCAAATTTTAAAGAGTTTGGTGTTTTATTAATTTTTTCGTATCTTATAATAAAATAATCATGTTTAAAAAACTGAAAGCTTTGATTAAAATAAGAAAATGAAGCGAAAGAATATACTTAAAAAAAGATAATTTGTCTAACTATATAAAATAGCAGATTGCACTGACACGCCCCAACTTGTTACAGTTTCAAATTAATATGAAACCAAAAGGGAATTGCAACATATTTTACTTATGCATTGGGTCTTTTCAAAACTTCTAAAATATGATGTAACAAACACTTCCTGGGGTCTAAAGAAATTTCTCCTAGATTTTTTATGATTGCCCCAGGGTCAAAACACTGGGTTTCCTGGGAGCCATAAAACTTCCTATCAGTGTCCTGCTGTGTTGCTTCCACTGTCCCCAATTATCTTTCAAGATGTTAAACCTTTAAAAGGGGGAAAGGATTTCAGAAAAGTGGGGCTAATCCGCTTTTGAAAACGTTACTTGAAGGCAGAAAAATCCGTGCAAGTGCATGATTATATAATAACTATTAAATTCTAAGATTTTTATATACTGCATAATTTTAGTATATGTTTACTTTTATATATTGTGATTTATTGTTTGATCTTGTTTATTCTCAGTCTCTTTTTCTATTTTCTTTTGAAATATATTTCATTGTATTGCTAAACAATTCTTTTAAATGATCTTCCTGATGATTTGATACCACTAGGCCATCATCTTGGATTCCATTCCAGCAACAAGTGCTGCTTGGCGTCTTGTCCAGTCATATCAAACTAGCACCAAGAAACCTATATTCTAAATTTCTATCCACAACTTGAAAACTGTATTTTGTTTTGTATCTTCATGTATTATAAATTGAGGGGTTAAAAACTAGTTAGTTTAATGATGGGAAAAAATTACTGAATATTGTTTGGAATAATCCATTTCAGTAAATTTTGTAGTTACTGAGTATGACTTTTAAATGTCCATGGCTTTTTTCTAAAATGGCAAT
Organism: Trichonephila clavipes; assembly: GCA_019973935.1. Lineage (NCBI taxonomy): Eukaryota > Metazoa > Arthropoda > Arachnida > Araneae > Nephilidae > Trichonephila > Trichonephila clavipes. Next base: position 46,095 of record BMAU01005709.1, on the reverse strand, counting down.
CATACAAGTTGTACGACAGTGTCGAACCTTTTTTTTCCTCTTGGGAACACAGCATTAAATCTTTTCATGTTTTTCACAATTCCGTAGAATTTTCATCAAAAAGTATCAACCTGCATAAAGATTTTTAGTCTTAACTGAAATTGTTTTAGGAAAAGATAAAAACTGAGAACTTCCAAGTTCTGCAGTGCTATAATAGAAGAAATTTTGAAATATGTTTCATATAAAGACTTTAAAAAACCAAGAATTTTTTTTGGTTATGGTATGTCACCAAAGAAAGATCATAGGGTTATGAAATGTTGTCCCCCCCCTTCCCTTTCACTATGAAAAAAACATGAAACCTAGTAGTTTGTAGCCTCCTTCCCCCACTAAAAATTCATAAAAGTGAAGTTTCTTCCTTAATCTAATCCGGGCTCCTCTCTCCTCCTGTCACCTCTTTCTATGAAAATGAATGGAGAGCTTCTTTCTAATTCTAATAGAAACATTAAAAATGAAACGTAATATTTTTAATAAATAGGCTTAGAGAAATAGAAATCGTACATAAATATTAAACTTAAAAAGTTGCAAAAGGATACATTTTTATATTAGTAAGGGGTAAGTAGTATAATTGTCTTAGCAATGCTGCATTGAATTTTAAGATCTATTTTTGGAATTTATTTAGAATAGTTGTGAATAAATAGTTTTATGAATCACATCATAGTTACATATCCATACCTTAAGTGGTGGTAATTTGATATCAAGTAGCACTCGCCAAGTTGTTTGTTCGCCAAGATGGGTGATAAGATTATACAATATGGTTTACCTTTATTTTTATTGTCTGGCGATGTGGTTGCCATGGGGATAACGTATATTAGAAATAACTTATTTGTTTCTTCCCGCAGTAACCCTATTAGTGTTGAACGATTTTAATTCAATTTCTTTAAAAATGCAACCATTTTCAGTGCAATTGTTCTATTATTTAAGTCGAAGGTTCCCAAACTTTTTTGTCTCATAGACCCCTTGCCATGTTTTTTGGTTTGGGGTAATACCTTGAATAAATGACTTCAAAACATAAGAGCATTTCTCACATACATTTCAGATTCCTTTTTAAAAAAGATGGTGTGCATTATAAGGCGAATGTACCTCAAATTTAAAAATTGTAGCTTGGGTGCACATTGTATGCCAGATTTTACGGTATTCATGTATTATATTTAATTTAAAAGCTAAACCTTGTTCAATAGCATTTTACGTTTTTAGTAAAAATTATATGTTTAATCATAGTATGTGAATTCTCGAGATTTTAGAGTATTATTTTTGTGTGAGTGGAAGGGAGATTATAATGTTGCAGCTGCGGGAAACATATGCCTCATTTTGATATAGCTCAGTAAATGAACATACCGTTCAAAGTTGGAACGCAAAGTTCCAATCTGGGGACAACAGTCTTGTAAATGAAGACTGTGTTGCAAGCTAAAGACAGTTGTATGCAACAAAGTCCTATGAGCTGTAGTTGAGGAAAATCCTGGCACAATTATGTTAGAGATTATGCAGAAGAATTAGGTGCAGCTCCTACAACTATTTCCTGTCCCTTTAAAATGATTGGCAATGTTTAAAAAATGGATAAACAGGTTCCTCGTGAATTGAATGAAATTCAAAAAAATAATTACCTTCTCAGCACCACTTCGCAACCAAAATGATCAGTTTCTCAATTGAATTATGATGTGTGATGAAAAGTGGATGATTCTGTATGACAATGCGATGTTCAGTGCAGTTGTTGGATGCTGACAAAGCTGCACAATGCTTCTCGAAACCAAAACTCCATCATATAAAGGTTATGGTGACTAGTCCTCAGCCGGTTAGATCCACCGCATCTTTTTAAAACCTGGCAAAACCATCACAGCAGAGAAGTATTGCAATGAAATCAGTGAAATACACCAGGAACTTGCACATCAACATCTAGTATAGGTCAATAGGCAACGCCCAATTCTTCTCCACACAACAGTTTTAAACCGCATGTTTCAATGATCTTTTGTCAAAAGTTGCGCATGTTAGGCTATAAAACTCTAGACCTCTCACCTATGTATTACCACGTTTTCAAACATGGATATCTTCCATCAAGAGAAATGTTTCAAAAATCTAAGGGATGCTGAAATGGCATTCAACGGATTTGTCGGTTTCAAAAATGCTGGATTTTTATAATATCAGTATAAAAATACTTGTTTCCAGTTTCAAAAGTGTGTTGAAGCTAATAGTTCTTATTTTGAGTTGCGAAATTTATTCTATAAAAAGGTAATTATTTAAAGTAGACTCTAAAAATCGGACATGTATGTATGTTACTACCAAATATATTATTTGCATTTAATGAGTGTTCTATTTTTCTCCGAACAGTATTTTGCGGTTGGTTTGTCTTACCAAATAATTAATTCCTGAGTTTTTAAAATCCCTTTTTATGATTCAGATCTACAATTTGTATAAAAATTGTTGAGACAATTATTTATTACAATGACATTTAGAAAATATTTGGCTAATATTTTTTTCCAAGTATAATTAATATTCTAAAAACATGTTGAGATTTTTTCTTGGTTCCCGATAAGGAATGAATGCTGAGTAATTGTTTAACCTATGTTATGCAATGTCTTCAGCATAATTCATCATATTATTCCAAGCATAAAAAATGTTATTGTTAAATACAAAAGAAATGGAAGAGTCATTTTTTTTTTTTTTTTTTTTTTTTGATAAAACTTGATTTAGCTCTTTGTTTGGATGTCTTATCATTTTGTATACGGGTGACATTATTTTAAAATAAAACAAGGTATCTTCTGTGTGAAATCATGCTCTAAAAAAATAAGGGGGTGAAAAACCAATGATGAAAATATTCAGATTTTCCTACAATAGAAAATCAGAGAATTTTATAAAAGATAAATTTTGAATATCGAAAAAAATTATAGAAGTTACATTTGTGTGGGCAAAAAAACCTTGAATCAAGAGGTATGTTTGTTAATGTATTATAAAATATTTTCAGTCATTTTAGAGCAAGGTTGATTGACTGAGAGTCCTAAAACCTTTCTGTGCATGAATATTGGCAGGAGGTTATGTATGTTTGTGTGGTATAGGACACAATTTTATTCAATAGTTGGTGAAACTTGATATAAAAATATTCATTCTGTATTTAAATCATAAAAATGTATTAAACTTTTCTATATTTAATGACTAGTTAATAAATTTGTCAAGAGATGCAGAACGCTAATAGAAATCCAAATGGTAGAGATCCCCCCCCATGTGGAGATCTTAATTCTGACCCATAGAGTAAGTAAACAATCTTTGTTTACAAAATATGCCTGTAATAAAAAGTGCTTCAAGTAAATATTTACAATTTGTTTGAAGATTCCTGGCTTAAATGATTTTGTAAAAATGCAAAAATATTCCAATTTCACTAAAATAAAAAATTTGTTCGATTATTTTGACCTTTATAAAATTTTTTTTTTTTATCTGAACAAAAGTGTGGCTGTCGTAGCCTAGTGGTTCTGGTCACAAACTCTGGTCTGGTGTGTCACCATTGACAGAGCGCTGCATGGAGAGGGCTGATACATGTTAAATCTGCTAGTTCTAAAGTCCCATTGGGGTGGTGGGGAAAGTGCCAGCTCTGGGGTTGTCCTCAACACTTAACAATGAAATTATGATTTCTGTCTCCAATAACCCTTGTGTTGCTTTATAGTGGGACATGAATGTAACTCATGAAACTAGGGCCACATGCGGACCGGATGGTATAAAAGCACACAATAATATAAAATAAAACATCAAATTCTCTCCCAAACTAGGACAGATTGTAGAAAAGAGGTGTCAGGACTTAAACCTTAAATTTTCTTGTTTTTGTTTATATATGTGTATTGTAATGCATTATTCGGAGATTTTTTTTGAGACCTTGTTTATTTGGCCTTTGAGTTTGACACACTTGCACTTAAGTCAAATTTCTTTTTTAAAATTTATGTAATATTAATGAACTGATTTGAAGTCTGTTAAACTCTTGATTAACCCTCGAAGCGTTCAAATAGGAAAATTCCGTCATTGTAAAGATGCTTCCAAAATGCACCTCACATATAAATTTGTCTTCAAGTACCTTTCTCAAAAGCGATTGAGCTGTGTTTTTCTGAAATCCTTTCCCCCTTTTAAAGGTTTAACATCTTGAAAGATAATTAGGGACGGTGGAAGCCACACAACAGGACACTGATAGGAAGTTATATGACTCGCAGCGAACTCTGTGTTTTGAGCCTGGATCAATCATAAAAAATCGGGTAAGAATTTCTTTAGACCCAGGAAGTGTTTGTTTGTTAGCTTGTATTTTAAGAGTTTTGAAAAGTCGCAACGCATAAGTAAAATATGTTACAATTCCCTTTTGGCTTCATAATAATTTGAAACTGTAACAAGTTGGGGCGTGTCAGGCCAATCTGCTATTTTATATAGTTCGACAGATTACCTTTTTAAGTATATTCTTTCGCTTCGATTTTCTTATATTAATCAATTCTTTCAGTTTTTGAAACATGATTATTTTGTTATAAGATGCCAAAAAAAAATTAATAAAACACAAAACACATTAAAATTTGAAACCTTTTAAACTTTCCAACCACTGAAAATGAATAAAAAAATTTGAACTTCAAATAATTTGAAACATTTTCTTACACTTTGATAAAAATAATAATGAAAAAAAAAACTAATTAAGATCTGTTACTTTTTTTTTTTAAGATTTCAAAGCCCAAGTGTTCAGGGAAGTTTACGTACAGTGCCTAATTATATATTCTTAAAATACACCAAATTATATTTTTATTTTAAGTGCTCGAACTTCAGTTTAAATCAAAGACAATATGAAAGAAGGTTTTCCAACATTTTTTTTATAACTTGAATGTTTGCATAAATGGTAATCAAAAATATACGGAAACATTTACAGTAGACATTTATGCATATAAATAAGCATAAAAATCAATTTTAAATTTGAGCTATTCAAAAACATTCGAATTATTATTCAAAAATATTTTTTTATGCAAAATACCTCAACATTTATCTTTTTTTAAAGGCTAATTCAATAAGTAATTAAAATCTGGATATATTTTGAATCTCGACCGTATGAAGCTGAAAATTTTATGTTAGAAATTACATTTCAAATTTCGAAAAAAAATTATCGCGCAGTTAAAAATTATTTACCATAAGTACTGGCAATTCTTTGAGTATAATATAAATTTCAAATTTTTTATTTTATAGCTTCTTTAGTATTTTTTTAATATATTTCGAAAATTTCATACAATTCGTTTGAAAACTGCATGTTAACAGCAAAAAATATACTAAAAAAATTGATGAATATATAATTACAATAAATTTTTACATAGAAGCAAAACTGGGAAGCTAAACCGTAGGAATAAAAAATTATGAATATATCTGAAGTCGTTTTTGAAATATTTATTTTAAAGTTTAGAAAATTTGTGTGCGCTATGTTATACTTAATGTTAATTAAATTGTTAAAATAATATGTTAATAATAGTCATGTAATCTTTTGACGTCGCTTTCATATACTAATAAAAATTAGAATGGTCATTGATGTGAATGTCAAGAATTTTATGTAATTTTAAATTCAGACATTAAGACATTGATGTAGAAAATATAAAACGACCATCTAAAATACATGAAAAATGCAGTATGCTATAAAATGATCTTGACAAACAAAAAATCCGGCATTTTCACTTACTATGGCAGATCCGGCTTAGTCAGAGGCGATCTGGGAAAACAGAGGGACCCACTTTTTTAATGGATGCCGCTCTAGCTTTTAAAGTTCTCAGGGGAAAAAAATACATAAATTACAAATGCAAAAATAAGTCTTGTAATTTTCCATTCATTTTATAACAACGAATTGTGGAATTGGCTTCCAATATATTGTTGTGTTTGACAATATCTAAGGTAACCAACCCTACTTTAGATAGATTTGTACTACTTTTTCGTAACCGTATACCTTTTAAAATTAATTCGTGCGGCCAAAGTACACATTTTGCACTCTTAAAAGTTTACATAAACTTTAACAAATATCTTTACTTTATGCAACTTGTGAAATGATCATAGTTAGCCATTTCCGTCTAAACAGTTTACATGAAAAAAAAAGTTTGGGCTCTTTCATTCATTAGGGAATTATATAAGGTTCCAACATTAAGTTATATTTTTCACCGAATAGGGTCGAGTAGTAGTGTATCGTGCCTCCACACCACAGGTCTTGGGTTATATTAAAGGACTGGGCAAGGTCGACTCATCCTTTTATCCCCGCTGCATTGGGTCGATAAATGAGTACCAAGCTTGCTTGGGGTCTTTAACACTGGATGTCTCTCTTCAGAAAGACCACCAAATCGGGACATCTGTTCATGCACCTCAAAGCCCAATGGTCACGTATATTGGGATGGGCATAGTAGTTCCTGGCCCTCATGGATTGTTGTGCCACTGAGTTTGAGGATTGCCTCACTTTCGGGATGCCCCTTAGATAAACATGTATTTCCACTCATTTTCAATTAAACATTTTTCTTTCAATTACATTTATTTCAGAAGGATGTTTGATTTTTCAACTGTATTTGCTTAATAACATGTATATTTGTGTATTATATTAAAATTTTGATCCATCCAAAATTACATGTTTTTTGCTCCTCTAAAAGCTTTTAGGATTTTAGAACTGATCTTACAATCCATATACGTTTTATAGTAGTAAATTTAAAAATGAGAGACATTTTTATAACTATGTGAGATTTTATGCCTCGTTTATAAATATAAAAAATTGCTTTCAGCTACAGTTTTTAAAATGTACTGAAGTAAGTGGAGGATTAGGATATTAACATATTATGAATATTTTTGATACCAGCACATATTAAAATAAGGCTCATTTGCAGTTATATGATTAGATTCAGTGATATTTAAATTTTCAAAAATAGTCTACACGTTCGAAGGCATTCTTTCAAAACCACACACCACATCTCATACTATGTCTTCCCTACAGCAGGAAATATTTGTGTATACTCAAATAATTTAATACAGGATACATTTTGAAATATTAAAATTGTTTTTAAAATTTGGTATGGATACATTTTGGAACTGTCAGTTAACTTCACTGAACAAAATTGTTTTTAAGTGTACTGTTTTGAAAGACAAAATTAATTGGGCAGAACTTTTCTCGAAATAGAATTTGCAATGACTGATTTGTGTGAAAATGTGGTTATCGATGTGACATTTTTACTTGTAATAAAAGTAACAGAAAAATAAGAAATTAAACTTGAGTAGAAAATGGTTAGAAGTACTGCCATGTGCATTTGAAGAAGTATATTCCCCATTAAAATTAAAAATTATTGACTGAAAGTGTGTTATGTCCATCACAAATGCCGATGTAGAAAAGATATTTTTATCTAATACAAGAAGTTCGAAAAGGCGAGCACTAGGAATGAAAATTTAGATTTTTTCCGAAAAATATTCAGTTAACATAAAAATATCATTTATATGATTTTAATTAAAATAATTTAAAAGTATTGTGAAATCCTTTTTTATGTTATTTTATTTTAAAAATATAATTAAATACAGAAAGATTGGTTTTATTTCATAAATATAATCATCGTATGTATATCACCGTATGCACCATTTATTGTCTTATTGTTTAAAAAAAGAGATAGGGCCTTAATCTTTTTACTTCATTACTTTTTTTAAAAAACGGAAGTGAGCGCGTTTTCTTACTCTCATATTCAAAAATGAATACAGGATGCTTTTTTCTGGTTCAAATCGCAATACCAAGAAATATATACATATGTTTAATATTCAAAACATGAGGGAAAAATAAATTTTGTTTGAAGAAAATATAATTATTTTTTAACTACTAACAAACCATTTGTTTCATTTTTTCCTTTTTGCCCCCTTCATTTTGTTTTAATTTTACTCTGACTGAACATATCCGGAAAACGAGCGAGTGGAACTACAGCTTTCATACAAGATTGCCCAAGGCAACTTAACAGCTGGCTGTAAACGATTGATCTTTTGGTTCTCACTTGACAAAGAGACTGAACTAAGTCATAAAATTGACCCGTTAGACCTCCCAAGTTTTAAAAAGGGGAAAGAAGTCTGTTGCATTTTTAAAGCGAACGGCAAAATAAGATTAAACGCTTTTGGAATAACTTTTCAGGAGGAAGCGAACCACCCTGAAGATTAATATTTTTTTGATCTAAATAAAGTAAGACTATATAATATATATATATATATATAATAGTTGAATATATAACTAAATAAGAGAAAGAATGTAATTAAGATGCTTTATTCTTTTCCTATGCAAATACTTTTGTAATAAGATACTTAAGGAGTATATCATTTTTGTGTATTGTTAATTGATAATTCTATTTAATTAAACTGAGATAAAAAATTGCATGTTTTGAATATGTCTGAATTAACGTGATGCTTATGTCAAATATGAGAGAAAATGAATTTTCTAGAAGTAAACAAATAAAAAATTCATATATAAGTTTATATCAAGATCTTGAATTTGATTCCTAGTTTAAGAATTAAAAATTTTTAGTTATATATATTTCCTATGTATATTGGATTTTTTTTTTTAGGTTAAAGGTTTTCATGTTTGTGTTAATATTTTTAAATGGCAAATTTTGAGTTCGAATATAATTTTTAGGCAATTGTAGTGAATAATGGATATTAATGTAACTGTTTGAACGAAATGTAATATATTTGATTGGAGTATAAATCTTAATTGTAGTGTAATCTTATTTTAGTATTAAGTGAATTAGTGTGAAGGAATCTTACTTTAGTTTAGTATTATTTAGAAGCTTTAAAACTTACGACTACTATTTTCCATCGAAAAATTATGGAATTTGAGATTAAATTGTAATTTTTTCATTTTGTTCACACCTGTGATTGAATTTTTAAAGGTTTTCTCATTTGCAAACTAATATATTTCATGTCTGCCTTTATTTTGCAACAAATGTAGCAGTGATTATTTGCATATATTTTTTCAGGATGTTTGAAGTTGGAGATTTGGTGTGGGTACAGAAGAAAAATTATCCTCTTTGGCCAGCCAAGATATCTCAGCCGCCAAAAGAAGAGAAGAGGAAAAAAATGTGTTATGTGTGTTTCTTAGGATCCAAAGTTTGTGACTGGGTTGCAAATAAAAAAATACAGCACCATGCAGAACATCTTATTCCACCTAATTATGAGAAAACATCGCCTTTGCTTAAACTTGCCATTGATGAAATCATACTTTTAAGTAAAGATAAACCTTTTAAGGAAGATACTAAAGCTTCACCTCAAGTTGTCCAAAATTTAGAAGAAAAAAAATGTATGGAAGATAAACAATTGATGGAAGAAGAGCAATCACCCATGGAGAGGCATTCTTACAAAGGTGATGCAGCTACTTTACAGGAAAAGCAATCTTCTTTAAAAAAACCAGTTAAGAAAAAACAACCTCCTGTAAAGGAGCCAGTAAAAGAAAAACAATCTCCTATACAGGAGCCATTAAAAGGAAAACAACCTCCTGTAAAGGAAAAGCAACGTTCTTCAAAGGAGCCGAAAAAAGAGAAACAACTTCCATTAGAGGAAAAGGAACGCTCTTCAAAAAAGCTGCCAAAAGAGATACAACCTCCTGTAAAGGAAAAGCATCATTCTTCGAAAGATCCAGGAAAAGCGAAAGAACCTCATGTAAAAGAAAAGCGGCGTTCTTCGAAGGAGCCGAAAAAAGAGAAACAACTTCCATTAGAGGAAAAGGAGCGCTCTTCAAAGGAGCCGTCTAAAGAGAAAGAACATTGTGTAAAGGAAAAGCATCATTCTTCGAAGGAGCCAGAAAAAGAGAAACCTCGTGTAAAAGAAAAGCGATGTTCTTCGAAGGAGCCGAAAAAAGAAAAACAACTTCCATTAGAGGAAAAGGAGTGCTCTTCAAAAAAGCCGCCAAAAGAGAGACAACCTCGTGTAAAGGAAAAGCATCATTCTTCGAAGGAGCGAGAAAAAGAGAAACAACATCATATAAAAGAAAAGCGGCGTTCTTCGAAGGAGCCAAAAGAAGAGAAACATCTTCCATTAGAGGAAAAGGAGCGCTCTTCAAAAAAGCCGCCAAAAGAGAGACAACCTCGTGTAAAGGAAAAGCATCATTCTTCGAAGGAGCGAGAAAAAGAGAAACAACATCGTGTAAAAGAAAAGCGGCGTTCTTCGAAAGAGCCAAAAAAGAGAAACAACTTCCATTAGAGGAAAAGGAGCCGTCAAAAGAGAATGAACATCGTGTAAAGGAAAAGCATCGTTCTTCAAAGGAGCCAGAAAAAGAAAAACCCTGTGTAAAAGAAGAGCGACATTCTTCGAAGAAGCCGAAAAGAGAGAAACAACTTCCATTAGAGGAAAAACAATCTCCTGTAAAGGAAAAGCAGCGTTCTTCAAAGGAGCCTGTGAATGAGAAAAAACCTCCTGTAGAGGAAAAGCAGCCAGAAAAAGAGAAACAATCTCCTGTAGAGGGAAAGCAGCCAGAAAAAGAGAAACAACCTCCTGTAGAGGGAAAGCAGCCAGAAAAAGAGAAACAACCTCCTGTAGAGGGAAAGCAGCCAGAAAAAGAGAAACAACCTCCTGTAGAGAGAAAGGAGCCAGAAAAAGAGAAACAACCTCCTGTAGAGGGAAAGCAGCCAGAAAAAGAGAAACAACCTCCTGTAGAGGGAAAGCAGCCAGAAAAAGAGAAACAACCTCCTGTAGAGGGAAAGCAGCCTTCTTTGAAGGAGCCAGAAAAAGAGAAACAACTTCCTGTAGAGGGAAAGCAGCCAGAAAAAGAGAAACAACCTCCTATAGAGGGAAAGCAGCCAGAAAAAGAGAAACAATCTCCTGTAGAGGGAAAGCAGCCAGAAAAAGAGAAACAACCTCCTGTAGAGGGAAAGCAGCCAGAAAAAGAGAAACAACCTCCTGTAGAGGGAAAGCAGCCAGAAAAAGAGAACAATCTCCTGTAGAGGGAAAGCAGCCAGAAAAAGAGAAACAACCTCCTGTAGAGGGAAAGCAGCCAGAAAAAGAGAAACAACTCCTGTAGAGGGAAAGCAGCCAGAAAAAGAGAAACAACCTCCTGTAGAGGAAAAGCAGCCTTCTGCCAGAAGGAGCCAGAAAAAGAGAAACAACCTCCTGTAAAGCAGGAAAAGCAGCCAGAAAGAGAAACAACCTCCTGTAGAGGGAAAGCAGCCAGAAAAAGAGAAACATCTTCCTGTAGAGGGAAAGCAGCCCGAAAAAGAGAAACAACTTCCTGTAGAGGAAACGCAGCCTTCTGCCAAGGAGGCAGAAAAAGAGAAACTTCCTGTGGAGGAAAAGCAGCCAGAAAAAGAGAAACAACCTCCTGTAGAGGGAAAGCAGCCAGAAAAAGAGAAGCAACCTCCTGTAGAGGGAAAGCAGCCAGAAAAAGAGAAACAACCTCCTGTAGAGGGAAAGCAGCCAGAAAAAGAGAAACAACCTCCTGTAGAGGGAAAGGAGCCAGAAAAAGAGAAACAACTTCCTGTAGAGGGAAAGCAGCCAGAAAAGGAGAAACAACCTCCTGTGGAGGGAAAAGCAACTGTCTTCCAAGCAGCCCTCCTGAAAAAAAAGAGAAACAACTTCCTGTAGAGGAAACGCAGCCTTCTGCCAAGGAGGCAGAAAAAGAGAAACTTCCTGTGGAGGAAAAGCAGCCAGAAAAAAGAAACAACCTACTGTAGAGGGAAAGCAGCCAGAAAAAGAGAAACAACCTCCTGTAGAGGAAAAGCAGCCTTCTTCCGAGGAGCCAGAAATAGAGAAACAACCTCCTGTAGAGGAAAAGCAGCCAGAAAAAGAGAAACAACCTCCTGTAGAGGGAAAGGAGCCAGAAAAAGAGAAACAACCTCCTGTAGAGGGAAAGCAGCCAGAAAAAGAGAAACAACTTCCTGTAGAGGGAAAGCAGCCAGAAAAAGAGAAACAACCTCCTGTAGAGGGAAAGCAACTGTCTTCCAAGCAGCCCGAAAAAGAGAAACAACTTCCTGTAGAGGAAACGCAGCCTTCTGCCAAGGAGGCAGAAAAAGAGAAACTTCCTGTGGAGGAAAAGCAGCCAGAAAAAAAGAAACAACCTACTGTAGAGGGAAAGCAGCCAGAAAAAGAGAAACAACCTCCTGTAGAGGGAAAGCAGCCCGAAAAAGAGAAACAACTTCCTGTAGAGGAAACGCAGCCTTCTTCCAAGGCGCTAGAAAAAGAGAAACTTCCTGTGGAGGAAAAGCAGCCAGAAAAAAAGAAACAACCTCCTGTAGAGGAAAAGCAGCCCGAAAACGAGAAACAACCTCCTGTAGAGGAAAAGCAGCCCGAAAACGAGAAACAACCTCCTGTAGAGAGAAAGCAGCCAGAAAAAGAGGAACAACCTCATGTAGAGGAAAAGCAGGCTTCTTCTAAGGAGCCAGAAAAAGAGAAACAACCTCCTGTAGAGGAAAAGCAATCTTCTTTAAGGAAGCGAGTAAAAAATAATGAAGAAAAGCAATCTTCTTTAAGGAAGCGAGTAAAAAATAATAATACTCTTTTAGAGGCAATGACACTGCCGGCAAAAAGACAGCTGAGAGAGAGAAAGCAACCACCTATAAAGCAAAACCAAGCATCAATCAATACAAACCCTGTAAGAGGAAAACGAAAACACCTGGAACAAATTACCAGTACAGGAAAAGTATCAAAAAAAGCTAAAAAAGCAGGTGATAGTGTAAAAAGTCCAAGAGTAGTGCAGAGAAAACGCTCTTTGTCAAAAGAATCAGTTATTGGTGAAACTTCCATGTCTATTCCTTGTAGCAGCAAAATTCAAAAAATTGATGAAGAGGATTCTTTGATGAGATCTTCTCACAATGGATTGTCTGCTGATCTTAGTAATCCTAAAGACCTGAAATCTCATGATGAGGATGCTGTTTCAGAGGCTTCTTCATCTTCAAGTGACTGGCATTCAGGACTTCTTTGTCGCGTATTTAACACTAAGAATGATGATGATGATCGCTCAGCGAGTTCTTCATCTTCACGTCAAAGTCCTCGATGCAACATTGTTCGTCGTCGCAAAGAGGAGCCAAAATTCCAAAAACCTGATTCCCCAACTGTGAGCAATGAATTTACTTTTTCTAACGATGATATTTTTATACCTCGTAGAAAGCCTTCTCCTGTTGATAATGAGTATGAAAGAAGATTGAGAATGAAACATTTAGAACCTACAAAAAAGAAAATAGGATTTCTTGGATTAGGAAAAATGGGACAAAGGATTGTGAAAAATTTATTGATGTCTCGACATATTGTAAATATCTGGAACAGAACAAAGGATAAATGTAAGTTATTTGTAGAAGCTGGAGCAATAGCATGTAAAAGTCCTGCTGAGGTTGTTGAAAATTCAGATATTATTTTTAACTGCGTTTCAGATGTTTTTGCAGTTAAAACTATATTATTTTGTCCTGATGGTGTTTTGAAAGGTTTAGAAAATTGTTGTACTAACGAAAAGATTTTTAAGGGCTATGTAGAAATGTCTACTATTGGTTATGAATCATCTGTAGAAATTGCTAGCGATATTAATGACAAAGGTGGTAGATACCTTGAAGCCTGTATGACTGGTACAAGAACTGCTGCTAACTTGGGGAAATTATTTATTGTAGCATCAGGAGATCGCTATGTTTTCGAAGAGTGTGCATCATGCTTCCATGCAATTGCAGAAAATGCATTATTTGTTAGTACTACAATAGGTATCAGTTCAAAGTTGAGTAACACTCTAAGCATGTGTATTGGTACTGGTTATGCTGCTTTGGCTGAAGCTACAAGTCTTGCAAACCGACTTAATGTTAACATGGATGACATTTTGACATTGCTTCAAATAAGAGGAATTGCACCTATCCCACTTTTAGCAAATGGAACAAATATGATAAAAAGCGAATATTTTAATGTTGAACATTCTTTAAAGAACCAGCAAAAAGACATGGATTTAGGTCTTAGGTTGAGCGACGATTATGATCACCCTCTGTATTTGGCAGCAGCTGCTAATGAAGTTTACAAACATGCTAAAATGCTGGGATATGGAGATCTTGATGTTTCTGCTGTGGTTGAAGGTTTAAAGCGTTAAAATGTGTACATTTAACATTTGGTATAGATTGTTTTGGGTCCTCAGATGCTTCATACATTTATTATAGAATATAATTATTTTTCATAATTTATAGACAGAAATGGTCTTAACTTGAAGTTTCTGAAACAAGTTTGTACAAGATCTATGACTTTATGCCCTATTTTAAGTGTTTGAATGGATATTAATTTTTTCTATGGCTATCCATCTATGTCTGCTGCTTTTATGTACATCACTGTGTAGATTTTGCTATTAAAGAATCTGATCAGAATGCTTACAGAGACTGCTAATAAATAGCTTAACTGTTGTATTAGTGATGAAATGCTGTGCTTGTGATGGAACCATCAGTGGATTGGCAATGAAGACTGTTAAAGTATGTGTTTGATATCAAATACTAATTTATCAAACATGATAAATGCAGAACATGTCATTTTAGGGTGTTAATATTGGAGTTTTCTGCATAATTTGGTAACCAATACTCTTTCTGATAACGTATTTTAACATTTGTAAATTTAAACAATATTTATGCTCATAACAATTATTAAATGACTTCAAAAATATGTTTTGCACTTATCTTTTGCCCCAAGTGTGTTTGTTCCTCAGTGTTCTGCTGTTTTTTCTCATCTTTATTCACAAATCATGTGAAGATTGATTCTTGTAGTTAGGAGGAGCTCTACTTAAATGTCAAGTTTTTGAATACACATGTTACACTTGTGTTTCAGGTTGTAAATATTTTACTGTTTACTACTTTTTATTACTTCTACAGATTGCAGTATTCATTATTTGCAAATGTATAAATGCATTCCATGCATCTTAAAACTGCAAATTATTAATCTTGCAGAAGTTGTATTACTGTGTGTAATATACTTAAGTATGCATAAATGACAACAAATCTTTTCTGAATACTATACATTTCTTAAAAATAAATTTTCATGTAATACTTTAGATGTAGTTCTTTTATTTATGTGTCAGTACACTAAGAATTTGCTGTCAAAATAAAACATTTTGTTAAACTTATATAACTAAAGGTTGCATTCCATTCTAAATTTTTTTGTTTTTATGTTTAAAGTTAGATATTAATTATAAATAATTAGTAATAAAACTTTTTAAATATTTCAGTTTCATTGTGATTAAAGTAAAACATTCTCTTAAGCCCTGTAGTAAACATTTAAGATTTGGTATAGCTTGTTTTGGGTCCTCAAATGCTTCATACATTTATTATAGAAGATAATTATTTTTCATAATTTATAGACAAAAATTGTCTGAACTTGAAGTTTCTGAAACAAGTTTGTACAAGATCTATGACTTTATGCCCTTCTTTAAGTGTTTGAATGAATATTAATTTTTCTATGGCTATCCATCTATGTCTGCTGCTTTTATGTACATCATTGTGTAGATTTTGCTATTAAAGAATCTTATCAGAATGCTTACAGCGACTACTATTAAATAGCTTAACTGTTGTATTAGTGATGAAATGTTGTGCTTGTGATGGAACCATCAGTGATTGGCAATGAAGACTGTTAAAGTATGTGTTTGATATCAAATACTAATTTATCAAACATAATAAATGCAGAACATGGCATTTTAGGGTGTTAGTATTGCATTTTTCTGCATAAGTAATTTTTGCATAAGCATTTGTAAATTTAAACAATATTTATGCTCATATCAATTATTAAATGACTTTAATAATATGTTTTGCACTTATCTTTTGTTCTGTGTGTGTTTGTTCCTCAGTGTTCTTCTGCTGTTTTTTCTCATCTTTATTCACAAATCATGTGAAGATTGATTGTGTAGGAGCTCTACTTAAATGTCAAATTTTTGGAATACACATGTTACATTTGTGTTTCTGGTTGTAAATATTTTACTGTTTACTATTTTTTATTAATTCTATTACTTCAATACAGATTGCAGTATTCAATATGTGCAAATGTATAAATTCATTCCATGGTTCTTAAAACTGCAAATTATAAATCTTGCAGAAGTTGTATTACTGTGTGTAATATACTTAAGTATGCATAAATGACAACAAATCTTTTCTGAATACTATTCATAAATTTTCATGTAATACTTTAGATGTAGTTCTTTAATTCATGTGTCAGTACACTAAGAATTTGCTGTCAAAATAAAACATTTTGTTAAACTTATATAACTAAAGGTTGCATTGCATTCTAATTTTTTTTGTTTTTAAGTTTAAAGTTAGATATTAATTATAAATAATTAGTAATAAAACTTTTTAAATATTTCAGTTTCATTGTGATTAAAGTAAAACATTCTCTTAAGCCCCGTAGTAAACATTTAAGATTTGGTATAGCTTGTTTTGGGTCCTCAAATGCTTCATACATTTATTATAGAAGATAATTATTTTTCATAATTTATAGACAAAAATTGTCTGAACTTGAAGTTTCTGAAACAAGTTTGTACAAGATCTATGACTTTATGCCCTTCTTTAAGTGTTTGAATGAATATTAATTTTTTCTATGGCTATCCATCTATGTCTTCTGCTTTTATGTACATCACTGTGTAGATTTTGCTATTAAAGAATCTTATCAGAATGCTTACAGCGACTGCTATTAAATGGCTTAACTGTTGTATTAGTGATGAAATGCTGTGCTTGTGATGGAACCATCAGTGGATTGGCAATGAAGACTGTTAAAGTATGTGTTTGATATCAAATACTAATTTATCAAACATGATAAATGCAGAACATGGCATTTTAGGGTGCTTATATTGGATTTTTCTGCATAAGTTGGTAACCATTACCCTTTCTGATAACGTATTTTAACATTTGTAAATTTAAACAATATTTATGCTCATATCAATTATTAAATGACTTCAATAATATGTTTTGCACTTATCCTTTGCCCCGAGTGTGTTTGTTCCTCAATGTTCTTCTGCTGTTTTTCTCATCTTTATTCATAAATCATGTGAAGATTGATTATGTAGGAGGCTCTACTTAAATGTCAAATTTTTGGAATACACATGTTACATTTGTGTTTCAGGTTGTAAATATTTTACTGTTTACTATTTTTTATTAATGCTATTACTTCAATACAGATTGCAGTATTCATTATGTGCAAATGTATAAATGCATTCCATGGATCTTAAAACTGCAAATTATAAACCTTGCAGAAGTTGTATTTCTGTGTGTAGTATACTTAAGTATGCATAAATGACAACAAATCTTTTCTGAATACTATTCATTTTTTAAAAATAAATTTTCATGTAATACTTTAGATGTAGTTCTTTAATTTGAGTCAGTACACTAAGAATTTGCTGTAAAAATAAAACATTTTGTAAAGTTAGCTATTAATTATAAGTAATTAGTAATAAAACTTTTTAAATATTTCAGTTTCATTGTGATTAAAGTAAACCTTTCTCTTAAGGGAAGTCGGTAGGGCCTATACCGACAATGTTAAATTGAGCCATTTTACGTACAAGTTTCTCAGAAACTGTTAAATATATAAACTTCAAATTTTGTCTGTATATTAATTAGGTTTTTTTATTTAAATACTGGTAAATATATTTAAAATATATTGTTTACTTTTTTCAAAAAAATTCATCGTAAAAGTATCACTTTGAAATTTTTGAAAACTGTCAAATTTTTACGATAACTGCTTTTCAGCAAAATATTTCAGGAAAATCTCCAAAAAAATAAGCTTAGTATATAGAGTTACATATTATTTATGTGCAGTAAAAATTGCATGAGCACTCATTCTGTAGATTCTGAGAAAACTGGACTCGTGGTTTGAAAACAACCATTTTGAGATAATTGCATTTTTAGTGTAAAAAAGCATTTGATCACAAAAATAATGTATTTGCCCTATTTTTATTAAATATTAGCTTATTCTCTATTACTTTTAAGGCTTTTAGTTTTTCTTATACTTAGATTTCTCAGAAAATACATTTATAGCATTTTTCACTTTTAAACTATCGAGGTATTTTTAGTGTTTAATTATTTTACTCAAATTCTGTATCAATTTTTGAGGAATTTTCAGTTCTGATACATTACTTTCATCAAATTTTGACTATAAAGCATCATAAATACCATGTGAAAATGTGTCAATACATGAAAATATGGCTTTGGTAATACACTATTTCGAAAAGTTTCATTAGTGTTTTATATATTCACCTGTTAACACAATGTTTTACAGCAGCAGAATTAGAAATTTTTTTTAAATATTTGGTAAATGGTATTCAAAACAATAAAAACAGATTTCTTGAACATGAAATTTATGTATTTTTATATATGTAACAAGCTATGTGCAACAAAAAAAGGCATTGCATTTTTAGATATTTATAAACCTTTTACTAAAAAACTATTGAACACCAAAGCTTAAAAATTTGTATAAATACACAATACATATGAAATATATAGTAAAAATTTCCAGTTCATGCATACAGTAGAAGTATAGAAAAAGGAATACACAATTTATTAAAAATTGTCATTTTCTGTGTCACGACATATGTTCATTAGTGAAAAATTAGTCTGAGAAATATTTTTAAAATTTTACATAAAGAATAAAAACATACAATACATATGAAATATATAGTAAAAATTTCCAGTTCATGCATACGGTAGATTTATAGAAAAAAAAGAATACACAATTCAATAAAAATCATCATTTTCTGTGTTACGACATGTGTTCATTAGTGAAAAATGTCAAAGAAATATTTAAAAAATTTTGCATAAAGAATAAGAACACACAACAATATATATGAAATATATAGTAAAAGTCTCCAGTTCATGCATACAGTAGATTTAAAGAAAAAAGAACAGACTACTTGAAAAATATATTAATTAGAAAACACAGTAGCTTTTGTATAAATTTTTACATCATCAAAAAGATCCTGCACTGTAGCCGGTTTTTACCTTATTTTTCTGAATATTATCTTCTTTTTTCTTTTCTAATTTTCTTCGAGCGTCCAGAAAAAGCATAAATTGCTTTCATTAGTCTTTCCCTATCGAGAAGTTTCATGGCACTTACTGAAAATTCCCCTGGTTCTACGCCCATTTTTTGAAGCATTTTTAATTTCGATACATTACCATCATTAAAGGAACAAACAGCATCAGAAACACCAAGTGAAAGTGTTTCAATCTGTACAAATGTTGCTTTGGGAACACGTGACCCAAACGACATTATGAAAACTTTCATTTGGGTTTTGTGTTTTTCCATGCAAACATTTTTTCAACAGATCAGGATGGGAAAGATCTCTAAATATAGGACGCATTGCTTCAACAACAGCGACCGGAAGACTGTTTTTATGTTTGTAAGACTTACCTGATGCTTCAGCCTTTTTAAATCCACACCATGAAGCTTCCCCGATAGGACAAAAACCATGTTGAGGATATTCATCAGTTGATAACTTATGCAGAAAGCTTGCCGCATATTCTGAACACTGCTGTGATTTCTCCGAATACCTCATCCATAGTATGACTGCAAGTTATCAATTTCATGTTCAGTCAAACGATTTTTCTTACTTAAACACTTACCGTCTGACAAGATTTGTCCTTTCAATTGAGCTTTTAATCGGCGGAATCTTGTTCCCATGCGCTTCATTACATGGCCAATGCACTCCAATTTTTCAATTGGATATTCATTTCCATAAATGTTTTTCTTTTTAAGCGCATCAAATGCTTTGCAATCCCCATCTCCTAAGTACGTAATATATCGGGCATTATGTAAAGATAATGACTGTTGAAAAATTTTAGACGCACCTTGGATTTCCATCGCTCCACTAGATCCAACATAGTTCCTTTTACAATCCTTTTCATGAAAAGGCAAGTTTTTACAAGCGCAATATTTCGAAAAAATATCAACATCTATCACCTTACCTGTATCAATGCTGGTCACAGTAACTACACCATTCAAGGATGTGTAACCACGCTTCTGCCATGTCCCATCTACAGCTACTGCTATATTTTTGTTACCTTCATTTTCACAAATAGCTTCCTTCGCAGCATTTTGAATTGAATCCTCATAAACAAGTTTAGCAGCATTTAAAATTTGCTTACCATAAGGAGAAAACCTTGTAGGTGGTTGCGGAAGATTCATTACGCCGCAGAACATTCTCCCTGCTTTTGCACCTTTTCCAATTGAACGCATAGCATACACAAACCTGGTATTTATTGTAGCAATTTGTGTTCCTTCATGAAAATTAGAAGAGAATTCTACACGATATGGACAAGCAAAACATTTCAGGACGAACGTAATAGCCAGTCCAGAGTTACCTTTTAAAACTTACATGTCTAAACCACTGTTGCACATTTTACAGTGAACTTCATTCTTGAAAACAAAAGCAAAAATATTCAAATTCATGATTGCATTTAAAATACCTACGCTATCACCAAAAGAAGAAAAACTCTCATTTAAATCGGGAATTTTCTTTTCTTTTGCACATGACTGCTTTGAATCATGTGCATGTTCAGCTTGAGCATTTAATTTACTATCAGTGGTACTTACTTTATTATTAATAATATTCTTACGTGGATAATACTTACCTTTGCGTTTCTTGAAAACATTTTGCAATCTTGGCATTTCAAAATTTCAGAAATTTTAAGTATCGATAAACGACAAGTGCTCAATCAAAAACGTGTTCGAAAGCGCCAAAAATAGGTAAACAACCCTAACAGTTGCACTTGCAGTTATTCTACAGTTAATTTCGTGGGAATAAATAAAACAGATAATGGCTTTGCAAGAGCATCCCAGTTTTAAAAGCCCAATGTTTACATTTCTATCTGTCAAAGTAGGCGTGGCAAATCAGTTGATTATTTTTTAAAAAACATTTTAAAATACTTCTATTTCAAAAATTGACTAGTATGTTATATCATTGGAAAGGGCTTAATTTGGACATTTGAGAAATCTCAAAATCGATTTCTGGAAGGTGTTTACCATATCGACTGTCCTTAAGCCCTGTAGTAAACATGAAACACATTTTTCAGACTGAAAAACATAATTTTTGCAAAAATTTGTTACTTCTAATTTATGTATATTTATAATACAGTTCTTTAAAAAATTTCCAAATTAAATGTAGACGGATGGCTCATTTAACTTTGATGTTGGATTCTTTACCAGAAAAAAAGATCAGCTTGGATAGGAATGAGAAATATCAATTATTCTACTCTTTTTGGTAACAAAGCTGGAATATGATACTAATACTGAAATAACTTTTATAATTGAAAAAAATATTCTGAATTTGAGTTCTATTCTTTAACATTAAGCAAAGACTAGCTTTAAAGGTATTTTTTCATCAAACATTGAGGGCTGCGTTAGCCCCTCGGATCATGGCAGGCATGTCATGAGTTCGAGCCCAGTGCCACTAAAGACTCGCAGTGTAGGGTAGCGATGCACGTTAAATCTGTCGAGAGCTGAAACCTACTCCTGTTGGTGTGGTAGTTAGGAGAGGGGGTGCCAGCTCGTGTGTTGTCCACGTCACTTGACCAGGGTTCAAAATTACGTGGTCCGTCTCGAAAAGCCCTCGTGCAGCTGAACAGTGTGATGTTAATATTCACTCACTGTTCTTTAAAACAATGACAGCTACTTTTAAAGTACTTAAAAATTCAGTGAATTTAAATTTTAATTTGAGATCATTCTTGTTTTATTTTTGAAGCTCCATTCATATAACACAAGTATTTTTTAATAAAAAGTGTCCTTTTTGTATATATATAAACATTTTAACTAACTTTCTGGATGCTTGTTTTTTACTTTATGGGGAATATTTTAAACAGCTCCCAATTATTTGTTTTGATCTATATCGTCACAAGAAATGTTCTATTTGTCTGAAATGCTGTAATCTCCTGGGACAAAAGTCCATGGCTTCTATGATATGGATATTAAATTTGTAATAATAAAAATTCTATTTTATTGTCAAGACATACTGGGAACTAAAATTTTACTTTAAATGATAATTATTCCAAAAAAATTTTGATAAGTGCAGAAGCATTTAAATTCTCATTTTTTTTATTTCCTTGTGGAATCTATTGTAATTAGAAAATAGTTTGTAATGGTGTTAAAATCTCTTAACAGTTGGGATAATTTTTCGACATTTTCTTTATTTCCATGGCATGGCAATACAGAAGGGGAGAACAAGTGGCACAACATTATAAAAGTCCAAGAAAATCGCCCGAAGTCATTTTCATGAGAACTAGCTAACCAGTATCTCGCCGTCACAGATTCGCCATGCTATGACAAGCAGTGATGAAGGTGAGCTTGGCCATTGACTCAATTAAATCACAAAAAGAACAGTTGGGTTGGTGAAAAATCCCAATGCGATGAAGATGTTCATCCAGGTACGCGAGACCCGTCAAAAGACGGAACTGAGCTACATCTTCACTACGTTGGCTATTGTGAATTGTGAAGATGTCCTCAAATTTCCATCTCTTCGTCTATATCAGGGATGGTGATCATCTAACTGCCTACGAGTCATTATTTTCAAGGATGAAGAGCATTCAAGACTCCCTTAGAAGCCGTTTGGCAGATGACTCCAATTCAACATGCATTCTGCTAAAAGTAACATCTTACAATCCTAATATAAGTTATTTATAATCTAATCTGCAACAGGTCACACTATTTCAGAATACAAATTTACCAATTCAAGCTATAAGGGGTTTATTTGATGAAACAGTGGAGCTGGATTTCCATAAAATAACCACTGTTGCATCGAAAAACGATCAAACAACATCCATAGCAGGTGTTGGGGAGTGGTCCCTATGTGTTTGCTCTCAGGAGATCAGACGAGGATGTTAACTGTAGTGTTTCTCCCTTCACCAGGAGGCGCACTGTGCTCCCTCCGGTAAGAATGTGTTTTTTTATAGAAGAGAGAGTCTCTCGGCACCGGCGCGTTAGGTCGGAGGCCATTTGAAACATTACCCGCGTGGGTACTTTAATTTTAAAATTTACATGTTTATATTGAATAAAAGTGCTGTCCGTAAAATACGTCTCTCTGTTGGGGAAAACTGAAACAACATTATACATTTTACCACAACGTATCACATTGGCGCATCACGATCTAGAACGCCTGAAAGTCAAGACATCAAAAAATGCCACGAGGTAGGCAACCCCCTTTGTATCGTTTTTCAGCAACGTTTTTTTTTCTCTTTTCTAAATTTTCTGGGTTAATTCATTTGGTATAATTCTTTCTTTCTAATCATGTTTCGCGGAGCTAGAAAGGAGGAATTAATATTAATTGCGGATGAATTGGGTGAGAAAACAACCCCAGAAATGAAAGTGCTAGATTTAAAAAATTTAATTTTAAATAGCGAGAAGTATAAAAACAATAAAGAGTTTATGGATGACCAATTATTTCGAACAGAATATCGTACGAAGAACAAGCGCGTGCGGACAGAAAATCGAAGGAAGAGCAAGCGCGTGCGGACAGAAAATCGAAGGAAGAGCAAGCGCGTTTAACGGCAGAATCGCAGCTTGAGTTTGAAAGAATAAATCTGGAAAAAGTTAAACTGGAAATAGAATTGGGAAAAATAAATTTAGAAAAGGGCAAAATTGGAAAGTCAAAGGGATAGCAATGAGTTGCAGCGTACAAATCCCGAAACAAAGCAAACTTCGATAGAAAATTTTATTCTACGTACTTTAACTCTGCCAATTCCTAAAAAACAAGGGGGTGGAATTTATTTTTCTCTTCTTTAGAACGTTCATTTAAAACCAAAATGTGCCGGATGAATTTAAAGGAGAAATTCTTTTAAATTTGCTACGAGAAAAGGCCGAAAAATATTTTGGTTTATGTAAAAGATGAAGAAATAAGCGACTATAATAAATTAAAAAGTTTAGTTCTGAGAGAATTTGAGCCAACAAATTTGCTTACAAAATTTTCAAAAGCGAAACGAATGCCAAATGAAACGCATAATTCTCGTTTGTTAACGAATGGGATCAATACTGTAATTTGAGAAATGTAAATGATTTTAATTCTTTAAAGGAGTTAATTGTTAGCACTGCCGTTCATATAAATATAAAACAGCAAACCAATTGAAATGGGAAAAGAGTGTGACATGTTTTATGCTTGTAAAGGAAAATCATTTTCGGAGTTTACACATAGAGCATTGTCATAATCAGAATGACTCACGCAAGGATTTTAAATATATCCCTCCTAACGCGAGACGGGGAAGTAATAAATCTCAATTCGAAAGAAAACAAATTTATTAACTCAAAACAAAGTAGGTTAAATAAAAAAAATAGAATGCTATTTGCGGTGAAAACCATTTACAGATTGTAATAGAAAGTATTCTAAATTAAAAAATGAGAAAAAAGACTTCTCAAGTGCAATATGTACAACCGAAAGTTGACCTTGAGCCTTTGAAATATGTAATTGTTTATATTAACGGGAAAGCAATAAATTGTGTTTTGGAAAACCCAGATTTTTATATGCAATTCCGAACCTTTCCAGATAGTTCTAATGATGAATTCGGAAAAATTATTCGGAGAAAATGTAGAAGCAAAACTAATTAAAACCGCTATAGCTCTCGATAATAATTCTTTGAATCATCAATGGATTGCTTGGTAGCGATCACAGATAAATTAAATGCTGATGCTTTAATACCTCCTGCTTTATATGAGTCTTTGTGTTCAATAAATGACAAAAATAATAAAAAGGAAAATGAGATTTTTGCCGAATCGGCTGATAGTTCTATTACGTTTTCAAATGATGAAAATTAAAGATATATTTTATGTTGAGTGACTCAGATAACATAAATTTTAATTCGGATTACACTAAAATGAAAGATGAGCAGAATACTTGTGATTCTCTTAAAACGGTTCGTGAAGAGTTAAAAATTAAACAAAGGAAATTTTTATTAATTGATGGATTAATTTATCACAGGGATAGTTATGCAATTAGTTTTACCGCGTTGCAGAATAGATAAGGTAATGAAACTAGCCCATGAGTCAGTTTTTGGAGGTCATATGGGGGTTAAGAAAACAAAAGAGAGGATAAAATATAATTTCTTTTGGCCAAATATGTCTAAATTGCTGAATTCGTTGCAAAGGGTGTCACACTTCGGAAGCCTGAGAAAATTGGAGATAGAGCTCCCATTACACCTATTGTCCGTCCTGAACTTCCCTTTGAGATTGTTAACATAGGCGTGATCGGACCTATTCAACCGCCATCTGGTAGAGGGCATAAATACGTTCTTTGTATGATGGATCAACATACACGTTGGCCTGAAGCAGTACCACTTAGATCCCTAACAGCCAAAAATGCATGTGACTCTCTATTACAAATATTTTCGAGGACTGGAATTCCGAGTATAATTGATCAAGGCACAAACTTCAAGTCGGCTTTAACCCAAGAATTTACAAAAGGATTGGATCTAGTCCTAGGTTTTCCTGTCCTGGCTACCCGAGCAACGGACTTGGAATAAGGTATTGAAGGACATGATTCATCACGTTATTCGCCACGAAGCTATCGACAATTACATACCGTGAAGTACCGAACACTGGTGTATCACCATTTAGGTTATTGTATGGCAATATAGCTCAATTAGCCATTCTTAAATCATCCTGGGCAGGCGAAATACATCTTCCGACGAACATTTCCCAATCAGCTGCGGATTTACCTTCAGGAAATGAAGATAAATATGGAAAAGGCTGCTGAAACTGCTGCTCAGAAACAAAAGGCTTATGGAGATTACTTCAACAAGAGGTCATCTGTGAAGAATTTTAGCATCGGAGAACAAGTTGTTTTGCTGAACCAGATTCTAGTAATAAGATCTATGCGAGATGGACTGGACCTGGAGAGATAATTCAACACCATCCACCCCATTCATATAAAGTTAAACTGCCCGATGGAACTTTCACGTGAATAAGATCAGGAAGTATCATCCTCGTGCACTTGCAGTTGGGGTCATTTTTGAAGGTGACCACGAATTCGGAGAAATCCATCCTACTCCTAATTTATCGAGGTCCACATCTGAAAGAGTTCTACATGAAATCAATCTGAATCATCTGAAGGAGAGTGAGAGGGAACAAGTGCTAGCGATTGTTCTAAAACACACCGACACTATTCACAAGTGATGTGAAAATAGCCAAAGTAGGGACTCATCGAATTCTTAAAGCCGAACATTGAACGTTTCGTATATCGCATACCAGAGTCCTTGAAGATTAAAGTTGATGAGCAGATAGAGGAGCTTGTGCGACTTGATTTAATTGAAGAATCTGACGCAGAAATAGCCTATCAATTGTTTGCGTTAACAAGAAAGACGGTACCCTACGACTTTGCGTTGACTTCAGAGCTCTGAACTCGGAGAGTGTGTCTGATGATTTTCCGATGGAAGATGCAGTGGAGCTCATACATTCTATTGGAAGAGCCAATATCATCACAACGTTAGATCTCTTGAAGGGGTATTGGGCTATACCCATGGCTGAAGACAGCAAAATCTTACATCTTTCAAGACTCATCGGCAACAGTACCGTTTCAAGGTGATGAGTTTTGGTTTGAAAAATGCCTCTGCCACATTTCAGCGTGAAATGAACAAAGCATTATCGTGTTACAGAGAATTTTCACGTGCCTACATCGACGACATTGCAATCTTCTCCAAAATTGGGAAGAACATCTTTTTCATCTGGATACTATTTTAACGAAACTTTCAGAGTTAAATTTCACTGTGAATCTCAAAAAGTGTGCCTTTGGAAAAGCTCAAATTAAATATTTGGGTCATATTATCGGTTCTGGTAAGCACGAACCAGATCCCGAAAAGACTGCAGTTATCAACAACTTACCAGTGCCTAAAACGAAGAAGGAGCTTCGTAGTGTACTTGGGCTGTGTAATTACTATCGTGAGTATATTCCTAAATATTCAGAACTTGTGTATCCATTGACGGAACTCACCAAAAAGAGAGTACCTGATTCCATCCCATGGACTGAGAAACATGATTCCTCATTTCATCTTCTAAAAAAGGCTTTAGTGGAAGCACCTTCGCTGTACTCTCCAGTTTGATAAACCGTATACCATTCATTCAGATGCATCGCAAATTGGCATAGCTGCTTGCCTGTCACAAAAATGTGGTGATAAGTGTTACCCAATTGCTTATGCAAGTCAAAAATTAAGTAAGACCCAACAGTCATGGTCAACTATTGAACGAGAGGCA
This sequence comes from Trichonephila clavipes, assembly GCA_019973935.1. Lineage (NCBI taxonomy): Eukaryota > Metazoa > Arthropoda > Arachnida > Araneae > Nephilidae > Trichonephila > Trichonephila clavipes. The sequence goes on along the minus strand of BMAU01005709.1, from coordinate 18,939 downwards.
TTTGCGATTGTGTGGAGCTTAAAAAAGTTTGAAGTATGGGTATTTGGGACTGAAATTGAATTTTATACTGATCATAACCCTTTACCCTACTTAACAAAAAAGTGCACCACAATCTGCGAGGCTACAACGATGGGCTTTTGCTCTACAAAGTTCAATGTGACAATCAAACATTGTCCTGGTGTAAAAATGCCTCATGCTGATGCACTCTCACGATTAGTGTAACAAATGTGCTTTTCAATTTTAAAAGAAATTTTGGATTTAGTGAATAATTATTTTCTTTATCTTATTTTGTGTATCTCATTATATTATTTGTGTGTCTATTTACATTTAAAAATGCTAGTGTTTCTTTTCGAGTAACAGTTTTTTTTATATTAATGTTTATTATGTGAATTCAAATTTAAATTTTCTTTTATTATTATGGTATAATTAATCATATCAAAATTGTATTCTTAATTTAGTTTTGTGTAATTTGTTATGTATACTTATTTTTCATATTTTTTTTTAAAGTGTGAGGTAATACTAATTACTTGTATTTTAGTGTATTATATGAATGTATATTATTTTATGCTTTATGATCAGATTGAGTATCATGTGTGACACATCAATCTTGTGTGGGGGTGTAGTGTTTCCTCCCTTCACCAGGAGGCGCACTGTGCTCCCCTCCGGTAAGAATGTGTTTTTTTATAGAAGAGAGAGTCTCTCGGCACCGGCGCGTTAGGTCGGAGGCCATTTTGAAACATTACCCGCGTGGGTACTTTAATTTTAAAATTTACATGTTTATATTGAATAAAAGTGCTGTCCGTAAAATACGTCTCTCTGTTGGGGAAAACTGAAACAACATTATACATTTTACCACAACGTATCACATTAACATAACACCTTTATTTTCACGATCGGGGCGTATGTCGGAACACTTGCGATGGGGACCGTAATTCCACGCTCTCTCTCGTCTAATCTCTTACACACTCTGAAAACTAATTCTCGTTTCACTTAATCACAGCCGGGCGACGCATGCGCATTCTCGAGCATACCCCCTGGCCTCTCAGTATTAATATTCAACAATAGCAATACAGTTTCACAAATTGCACAATTTGTTTCAAAATTATTATATGTATAAAAAAAGTCTATAAATTTTCAGTTAAAAAAAAGTTAAAATTACAATAGCATAATTTAAAGATAAACACATAATTTCTTAAATGGAAATTGACATTAACTATCTACATCTATAGGTAGAATACAGATCTTAGTTATGGGCCTCTAAATTCTAATGTTTTTGTTTACTACACTCTTCACGTAACTGTAACTGAGTGCCCTTCTTTCCCGCTTTCCTATCCCAACGGAAACTTTTGAGGAGAGGATCAAGATAGCGCTCTACACCCAGTTAGATTTTTTTAATGCAGTGCTATCGCCATCTGCTGTCCAAAATATTATTTATTTTTGTGAATATATCTCAATGATTATTTATCAAACTTCAGTTTAACTTGCAATTTATTTAGTTAATAAAAATAATTTATTGTATTATAAAATAAATATGATTTAAAAAGCCAAGTTTTTTTAAATTATGTAAATTTTATTAAAATATCTACACTTTTGCTTTGCATAAAGATAATCTGTTTCAATTTTTCATATTTAGTGTTTTGTTTGTTCAGAACTGTTTATGGTAATTTTATCAAAATTAGGGCTTAAATTTCTTTTTTACAGATAACTTTTTAATTTAAATTAATGTTATAATTTCCGATAAGTCCTCATGTAAAGATAGTTAACATTGTTTATCAAGAAGGTTTTCACTGAAACTATCGATATAATTGAATGCACAACAAAGTTATTTTCTGAGGCACTTTAAAATTCAGTGTTAATGCAATTTCTGTCTTGTGGCATCATGATTTTTCTTTCTAACAATCTGTTCTTCATATAGATTTTTGAAGATTTTGTACATATGCATATATTTTGTTTTTATGTGTTACATATGCATATATTTTGCATTTGTTACATATGCATATATTTTGCATTTGTTACATATGCATATATTTCTATGACATTTTCTTTGATTGGAAAAAAAAAGTTTATTTTTTTTCTTCCTTGACATACAAATACCATGTTCTCATCATTACAGGAAACCAGATAACATTTTTTGAAATATATATTCTATTTATACCATTTGTGATCCAAAAATGTTTGTAGAAAAATGATGCAGCTTGATAGGATTTTCTCATATTTTTCTTTGGATTTCTTTACAATTCAGTGTTGGTGGGATTTTACGTCTCATGTCATCACAGTTCTATTTGCCTCTGATAATATGTTTTTCCTTTAGTTTTATGAAGATCATGTGCTTTATACATATCTTACTGCCCATATATATTTCAATTATCTCTGTAGTTATTTACCATTGTATTTTCTCATTTGTTTGCTCTTTGCAACAGAATTACAATGATTTTATATTGAAATATTGCAAATAAATATTGTTTAAAAAATTAATTTTTTTATCAACAAAGTTTATTTCACTCATTATGTTTTTTTTCAACGTAGGTCTGTTTTAGAGTTTTTTCTTTTATTTTGGTTCTTACTAATTTAATTTTATCACTATTGCATTACATTTAAATTTTATATTAAATGTAATATAGATGTTAGATAGTATTACATCCATTCCTCATACAATATTAATTTAATGCTACGGAAAATTTAATTAAAGTACAATGTAGGCTTATTTTATCTATTTTTTAAAATTTTAGTTTGTACTAATTTACTTTTTTTCCCAGTTGAAGGCTTCCTAATATATGTTATTTATGATAATAATTTAGTAAAAAATGGTTTATCACATAATTAGTTTTTTCTTTTGGTTTATCGCTTTCAGGTTATTTCACTCATAGTTCCCATAGCATAAACATACTTCTGTTATAATTTTTATTAATATTTTCATTGATTCATTTCTATTTACCTTTGTAGAATGTTAATTTCCTCTCTTACATCCAAACATATATTTTTATAAAACCATTCTTTCTGTAAGGCCAAATTTAAATTCAATTAAAATTATTTATAATGTGGACACTCATTAAAAAATAATTATTTTTAATTTTTGTCTTGCAATGGCTCTACCCTCTTTAAAAAATATCATGTTGCTATGAAAAGCTGAATTTTATTTATTTTAAAACTTGAAAAAGCCTGTGCATTGCTCGGCCATGCAGCTAGTATAAAATAAATATGACCGAAAAAGCCAAATTTGTTTGAATTATGTAAATTTCATTAAAATATCTACACTTTTGCTTTGCATGAAGAAAAATTAAAGCACATAAAATATTAGAAATATAACCTTAATTTATATATAACATGCAAATTAATTCACCTAGATTTAGATTCTATTTTTTTTCAAAAGAATTAGGCAATAAGTCATTTTTTCAAGTAATTTTTTTAAAGTATCCTGTAAGAATAACTTAAGGATACTTTAAAAAAAATATAATATATATTAATACATATAGTAATACAATATAAATACATACATAACTTTTTTCTTTTCAACACACACATAATGATATATTGAGATAAAATATAATCACCAGAATATCATATTTTAATTGCATATTTATGCCAGTAGTTAAATGTGTATGACTTGAAAGAATAAAGAATCACAAAATTGTAAATAATCTAATCTTATTTATTAACTAAACTAAGCACAGGAACCACCAGTTAGGTGGTTCCTGACTGGAAGCATATTTTGATTGTAATAAGTATGGTCAAAATCTGTATTGATGGATGTAATTTCTTGTGAATTTAACAGTAATCCTTCTTTAATATTGTTTACTTCTTCAGTAGTTGGATTTTTGAGTGTACTGTCAGTGAATCTTTTTCTTCGTGTAGAGAAATATCCGAGTTGTTTTTCAATCTTCTTTCTTATATTTATAGTCGAGGATTCCAACATTTTAATTCTTTTATTATTGTGCTCTTTTTTGTTATAGAAAATATTTAATATACTATCTAGGTTCCTGTGAATTTTATTATCTTCTTCTGGTGTACACTCGTGTTCATCAATAAGATTTCAATCATCGTGTTCATACATAATGCTTTCAATTTTTCTTTTTTTTGGATTCACGGCCATCATTATTAGCAGATTTAGAGCTACATGGTAAAACATCAAATGTTTCTTTTAAAATATCATTCTGATTTAAATTTTCTTTTATTTCTTCATCACGTGTATCATCCTTTAAAAACATTTGGGCAACTTAATGAATGTGCTTGCAAATATTTCCTCTTATTAAACTGTCTACACAAGTGCATGTATAGTAATGAATACAAATTTTGCAGGCAGTACATTTAATGTTACATAATCTATAGCATTCTTCTTCTTTCTTGAATATTAAATAGTTGGAATGATTAGATTCAATTTTCCACTTGTTATCTGCTAATTTTTCAATTCTATTGCTTTGAATCTCTAGACTTAATCTATGGCTATTCACAGTTTTTGATAGTTTATCAAAGGAAATGGGGTTTTTTTTGTAATTTTTATTAAACGTTGAAATATTAAGTCTCTTACAAGTTTTAAGAGACCATCTATTGCAACATCTAATCTTTTGACATGTTTTCCATCAAAATAATGGTACATAATTTTTTTTATGAAGGGACTCCAAATACATGTTTGTATTTATGCCCAGACCCTTTCTGTAAAAATAGGCCCATTTTTCAGGTCTCTGACCATAATTTTGCTGGAAATATTTTCCAAATTCAGAAGTATCTGGGTCATTTAATAAGTCTTCTATGAATTGCTTCATTAGGTTAGAAAATGTTTCTAAACGTAGTTCATCTTTCACTGTCTTTAATGCTTTATTAACAATTTTTCTCTTTTCAGGATTTTTAATTTTGTTTAAATTTTGGTGCCAGTTTCTTGTGACATGCCAAGCACACAATAAGACATTTTTAACTGTACCCATCACATAACTGCAAGCATTATAAAATGCTGGAGCATCATCAGTCATAAATGGTGTAGCTTCGATTTTACTCACAGCATTTTTAATGGTACTAAAATAAATCCTGAATACTTCTTCGGTACTTCTGTTCGAAAAACAAAATGCCACTGGTATTCCATTTTTATGTTCATCCACTACAAGAACTGAGTATAAATTGAAATCATAGCTGTGTGTGTGTGTTCAGGCCATGTGTTCCATTAATACATATTTTGTCCTTTCCATATGTTTTAATCATTTCTTTATGAAAATCTGTCATGATTATGAGGACAAAATCTTCATCTTTTAACTCCCATACTCGCATCGATCGCTTAAAAGTTTAAATATCTGTTTTGATCATTCTGACCCCTGAAAGCACTATTCCTCGAACAACCTTGTCGACCGCCTGGATTGTGGAATCCGTGATCGGATTGACCACCTCGGCGTCGACCATCGAATCTCCGATTATCCGCAACACCTTGACTGTCAAATCTATTGAACTCTCTCCGTGGTCTGCTATTGTCCGAATATCTATTGTTACCTCTCGTTTCCCTCCAATTTTCCTGTCGATTCCTGTTAAGGAAACGATTGTTCTCGCTTGGTTTTATATCTCGGGATTCCCAACTGGAACCTCTGATCTTTCTACTTAGAAACCATTCCTCATACTTAGCAATTATTTGTAGAAGGTTAGATGTGGTTTGCGGATGCCTAACCTCTACATAATCCAAAATCTGAGGTTCGAACCTACTAATAATAGGATCGATCAATTTTTCCTCCGTTATTTCGAGTTTTAAGATTTTGTGGATCTTTAATAAGTCATACAGAAAATCAGACGGTTTTTGGTTGTGCTTTTGAGATGATGCGAAAAAACGAGTTTCTAGTTCCGACCTATTCCTAACCACGGGGAACTGCTCTGTCAAAGCTTGCTTTAAGTACGCGTAATCCGTCGCCTTAACTTCTACAACCCTATAACCTAGAACCTCAAACCAATCTAGTGCCCGTCCTGTTAGATGACCCTTTAAATATGCACAAGCTAGTTGTGTGGGTATCTCGTAATATGTTATTATCTATATTTTCCAAGAATTCTGCCACGTTCTCCACCCCCGAAAAATACTGCTCAGGGATGATTCGAAAATTAGAACCGACTCTAAATTCGGGATTTACTCGTTGGGCACCACTGTGGAGACCCCCCTGGGTCTCACCTTGGACACCAAGATTAATTTGAGGCAAAGAACCACTAAGAGCCATTTTGAATAATAATACTATTTATTATTTTCAATTTCTCAAAAAAAAACAAACTCTAATAACATATAATAATTTTTATGTTACGTCAACTAAAGAGATTTACCTTTATATTAAACTAGCTGGTATACCCGTTCTTCGCACGGGTGAATTGAAAATTTAAGCAATATAGACTGAAGGATAAAGAAGTTTTTAATGAGTGAATTTTACGTGAATTGTAAATTAAACAAAAAAACAATAAAAAAGCTGTAAAAAAAAAGTTTTTTTTTTTACTTATAACCCCCCGTAACTCTCTTATGGATCGATTTCTGAAAACACCTTCCTTCTGCTCAGAAAAATTAACACATTGTTTGAAATTTTGTGTAATAAACGCATTAAAATAATGTAAATAATTTGTATCTAAATGTGTAATACGTTAATATTACTTTCTGATGCATTTATTTTATGTTAAATAGCTGTTACCCGCTACTTCATCGACGTGGAATTTAACAAAAAAGTGTTTATTCAATTTTCAGAGTTTACGAAAACTTAATAATTATATATTCCACGTAAAGAAATACCTCTGCTATAATGTCATTCTTCTACTTTGTGAATCAATGTTTCTTTTTTGTTTTACTTTTTTTCTTTGTTTTTTGATGAGTAAAGTGTGAGAGGGACGCATGGCCTTTGATCTTGTCGATGGGGAAAGGACTGTAAAATCATTAGGATCAAAGGACATGAACGCAAAATCTCGCAAGTGGCAGCAACCTAATCAAACTGCTAATATAACTGCTAGAAATCGTTGAGACAGAAGACTCTGCGATCGCCACCCTCATCGCAGCCTCAAACTTGTACAATTACTCTTGCAAGACAAACATTTATTGTTACTGCTTTGTGCAACGTTTGGCAATGAAATAAACAATAGAGGTATGAAATTGGCTTACTTCTATTTAAATGCGGAGCCTTGGGAGAAGTCAAATGACATAAAACCCAAAAACTTCCTGGATTAAATTTAAATGCTGTCTATGTTATAGAAAAATTGACGTTGCTCAGTGTTTTTGAGAGTGAATGAAATCATTGGAATGATGCAACAGTTCAAAACAGGTCTTAGTAACAGTAGGGTGAAACGAATCTGCAAGCAGGGGGGGGCGGAGAGGGACTCGTGACCTTTGACACTGTCGATGAGGTGAGGGCTGGGTAGGGTGAAACGAAGCCGCTAGCAAGGGGTAAGTGAAGACTGTTAAAATCATTACGATCGGTCATGAACGGGAAATATCGTGAGTCTCAGTAACCTTATCAAACAAAAAAGCTTGATATAGCTGCTAGAAACGTTGAGACAGCTCGCGAAATAAATCAATCCCAATTGAATAAAAATAATCCCTATTGAGAAAAACAACCCCTATTAGAAACGGATTTCACCATTTCATTGGTTTTAATTTTATTTTCGCGGAACCCTAATTTTTTTTTCTGTAATAAAAGTAGCCTGAGTTATTCCTTATAATATTAGCTATCTACCAGTGAAAGTTTCGTCAAAATTGGTCCAGCCGTTACAGAGATTAACCGGAACAAACAGACTAACAGAAAGACAGACAGACAAAAATTTTAAAATTGATTTTTTTATATAAGTACCGTATATACTTTTAAATGCAATTAGTAGAAATCTGTTAATTTCAAATTATAAATTATTAATTATAATATATATACAAATGAATTATTATTTATATGTATAGATTAAATTACGAATAATGCAATTAAATACTAATTAAGCTTAGGATCAAGTAAGGTCTACCGAAATATGAGGTCCGAAAAATACACACGTACTCGAATTCTTAACTTTCATTAACTTTTACTAATTCGACAAAATTAATGCTTCTTTTAAGCGTAAGTAACTTATATATACCGCTGGCTATATCAGCTTTCTGGTACTTCCTTAGAATCACAGCAATTCTTCTACAATATTCTAATTTCTTGGAATCCTGTAATATTGCGGTTAAAGTTGCTGGCTCACACACAATAGCCTTCCATCATCTAGATCGCTAGCGTACAACGCTCGACTTAAATACCTTATCTATTTTGCATATCCCGTTCATCTTTTTGGAGTTGACTGGAAATAAACGCGAATTTATATTCTCCAAAAAGACGCCTAAGAAGATTAGTGGAAAGGTTCCGTACAGATTCGTCACAACTAATAATAATAAAATAAAAAATAATGAAACTCTAATATAAATAAAATACTATACCAGCAATAGCTGTCCTATCGGACTCTGATAACCTGAACAGTCCAAGCGTTCCACACGGAAATTTCTGTCATTGTAAAGATGCTTCGAAAATGCACTGCACGGGTTTTTTGCCTTTAAGTAACATTCTCAAAAACCTTTGAGCCGTACTTTTCTGAAATCCTTTCTCCCTTTTAAAGGTTTAATATCTTGAAATATAATTAGGGACGGTAGAAGCCACACAGCAGCACACTGACAGGAAGTTTTATGGCTCACAGGGAACCCCGTGTTTTGACCCTGAAGCAATTGTAAAAAATCGGGGAGAAATTTTTTAGACCCCAGGAAGTGTCCGTTTGTTAGCTTGTATTTAAAAAGTTTTGAAAAGTTCCAATGCATAAGAAAAATATGTTGCAATTCCCTTTTGGTTTCGTATTAATTTGAAACTGTAAGAAGTTGGGGCGTGTAAGGGCAATCTGCTATTTTATATAGTTAGACAAATTACCTTTTTAAGTATATTCTTTCGCTTCCATTTTCTTGTTTTAATCAATTCCTTCAGTTTTTGAAACATGATTATTTTGTTATAAGATGCCAAAAAAATTAATAAAACACCAAACACATTAAAAATTGAAACCTTTTAAACTTTACAACCACTGACACCTCGGAAGAAGGCTGCTTTTTCACTACAGGAGGTTGTTTCTCTTTTTCTGGCTGCTTTCCCTCTACAGGAGGTTGTTTCTTTTTTTCTGGCTGCTTTTCTTCCACAGGAGGTTGTTTCTCTTTTTCTGGCTGCTTTCCGTCTACAGGATGTTGTTTCTCATTTTCGGGCTCCTTGGAAGAAGGCTGCTTTTCCTCTACAGGAGATTGTTTCTCTTTTTCTGGCTGCTTTCCCTCTACAGGAGGTTTCTCTTTTTCTGGCTCCTTGGAAGAAGGCTGCTTTTCCTCTACAGGAGGTTGCTTTTCATTTTCTGGCTGCTTTTCTTCCACAGGAGGTTCTTTCTCTTTTTCTGGCACCTTGGAAGAAGGCTGCGTTTCCTCTACAGGAAGTTGTTTCTCTTATTCTGGCTCCTTGGAAGAAAGTTGCTTTCCCTCTACAGGAGGTAGTTTCTCTTTTTCTGGCTGCTTTCCGTCTTTTGGAGGTTGTTTCTCTTTTTCTAGCTCCTTGGAAGAAGGCTGCTTTCCGTCTTTAGGAGGTTGTTTCTCTTTTTCTGGCTCCTTGGAAGAAGGCTGCTTTTCCTCTACTGGAGGTTGTTTTTTTTTACCGGCTCCTTTTCCTCTAATGGAAGTTGTTTCTCTTTTTTCGGCTTCTTCGTAGAACGTCACTTTTCTTTTACACGAGGTTTCTCTTTTTCTGGATCCTTTGAAGAATGATGCTTTTCCTTTACACGATGTTCTTTCTCTTTTGGCGGCTTTTTTGAAGAGCACTCCTTTTCCTCTAATGGAAGATGTTTCTCTTTTTTCCGCTCTTTGGAAGAACGCCGCTTTTCTTTTACACGATGTTGCTTCTCTTTTTCTCGCTCCTTCGAAAAATGATGCTTTTCCTTTACACGAGGTTGTGTCTCTTTTGGCGGCTTTTTTGAAGAGTGCTCCTTTTCCTTTAATGGAAGTTGTTCCTCTTTTTTCGGCTCCTTCGAAAAACATCGCTTTTCTTTTACACGAGGTTTCTCTTTTTCTGGCTCCTTCGAAGAATGATGCTTTTCTTTTACACGATGTTCTTTCTCTTTAAGCGGCTCCTTTGAAGAGCGCTCCTTTTCCTCTAATGGAAGTTGTTTCTCTTTTTTCGGCTCCTTCGAAGAACGCCGCTTTTCTTTTACACGAGGTTGTTTCGCTTTTTCTGGCTCTTTCCAAGAATGATGATTTTTTTTTTTGCATAAATATGCAATTAAAATATGATATTCTGGTGATTATATTTTATCTCAATATATCATTATGTGTGTGTTGAGAGAAAAGAAAATAGTTATGAATGTACTTATATTATATTGTATTACTATATGTATTAATATATATTATATTTTTTAAAGTATCCTTAAGAGTTATTCTTAAAGGATACTTTTCAAAAAATAGGCAAAATGTTGAAGCCAAATATATGTCAACATTTATTATTTTTTAAAGGCTAACTGAATAAGTAATTAAAATCTGGATACTTTTTGAATCTCGACCGTATGAAGCTAGAAATTTTATGTTAGAAATTCCATTTGAAATTTCGAAAAAAAATGTATCGCGCAGCTAAAAATTATTTACCATAAGTACAGGCAATTCTTTGAGTATAATATAAATTTCAAATTTTTTTATATAGCTTCTTTAGTATTTTTTAATATATTTCGAAAATTTCCAGCAATTCGTTTGAAAACGGCATGTTAAGAGCAAAAATTATACTAAAAAAATTGATGAATATATAATTACAATAAATTTTTACATAGAAGCAAAACTGAGAAGCTAAACCGTAGGAATAAAAAATTATGAATATATCTGAAGTAGTTTTTGAAATATTTTGTGCGTTATGTTATACTTAATATTAATTAAATTGTTAAAATAATATGTTAATAATAGTCATGTAATCTTTTGGCGTCGCTTTCATATACTAATAAAAATTATAATGGTCATTGATGCGAATGTCAAGAATTTTATGTAATTTTAAATTCAGACATTAAGACGTTGATGTAGAAAATATAAAACGACCATCTAAATTACATGAAAAATGCAGTCTGCTATAAACAGATCTTGACAAACAAAATACGGCATTTTCACTTACTATGGCAGAGCCGGCTTAGTCAGGGGGATCTGGAAAAACAGAGAGGGACCCACGGTTTTGATGGATGCCACTCTAGCTTTTAAAGTTCTCAGGAAAAAAATATATATAAATTGCAAATGCAAAAATAAGTCTTGTAATTTTCCATACATTTTTATAACAATGAATTGTGGACTTGGCTTCCAATATATTGTTGTGTTTGACAATATCTAAGGTAAACAACCCCCTACTTTAGATAGATTTGTATTACTTTTTCGTAACCGTATTCCTTTTAAAATTAATTCTTGCAGCCAAAATACACCTTTTGCACTCTTAAAAATTTCTGTAAAGTATAACGGTTAATTTTAATTTATGCAACTTTTGTGAAATGTTCATAATTAACAATTTCCGTCTAAAGAGTATACATGAAAAAAAAGTTTGGATTCGCTCATTCATTAGGGAATTATATAAGATCCTAACATTAAGTTTTATTTTTTACCGAAAATGGTCGAGTGGTAGTGTATCGTGTTTCCACTCCACAGGTCTTGGGCTCTATTAACGGGCTGGGCCAGGTCGACACTGCCTTTCATCCCCGGTACATTGCGTCGATAAATAAGTACTAAGCTTGCTTGGGATCTTAAACACTGAAGGACTCTCTTCAGACAGACCAACAAATCGGGACATTTGTTCATGCACCTCAGCTTTCAATGGTCACGTATATTGGGATGCGCATAGTATTTCCTAGCCCTAATGGATTGTTGTGCCACTGAGTTTGAGTTTAAGGGGTCACAGGGGTATTAATCTTCTATTTTTTCGAATTTTCGAAAAAAATATATGTTGTTCCTCATTTTCTTTTGAACATTTTGATACCAACCACGTGATAGTACTATAAAAACTTCGAAAGTTATTCGAAAAATTCCAAACAGCAATTTAGTAATAACAATGTTTAAATGGCTACATGCCACACCCACTTATTTTTGATTTCCGCATACGTTTTATTTTTCTGTTTTTAAAAAGCCTCATGAAATTTTTTAAACACTTGCTTAATTGAGAAGGAAGCTTGCAACTCAACACACACTTTTTTTAATGTGTTTTGGTTCTGTTTTGGTAATGCTAGCACGTTTGTTTGAAATGACTTATCGAAATTCAAAACAGCGTTGTTTAAAACCGTTTAACAAAATTGAAAATTCTCAATTGAAATGGAAAATACTCATCGTAGACCTTCGTCCTAAGAAAAGAAGATTTAGAGGGAACCAAATCATGAAGGTATGTTCTCATATGTTGCAGAAAGGAGAGATAAAAATGTGTGCTTCCAGTAATAAAATCTCAGGATATCAGACTTCATTAAAGTCAAATCTTGTTAAGGTAAGTGAAAAAACTCTTCAAAGGATATCGTATTTTTGATTTTATTTCAACTTTTAGCTCTATTTTATCAGTATCATGTTGTTTAAAATGTCATAAACTATTAAAAATTAATGAAAAGTCCACTCGTGGTTTATGTTCGAATTTTGAAATACGTTGTAAAAACTGGGAGTGTTTGTACTTTTTCAAGCTGTGAAAACACTGGGAATAAAAATAATGCTCCAGAAATTAACAGAAGATCTATTTTAGCAATGAGATGCATAGGCCAAGGTTTAGAGTCATTAAAAACCTTTTGTGCTGTAATGAGTCTTCCTAATCCTGTTGAACAAAAATCACATGATGTTATTAATAATAAACTTTCACGTGTTATGAAGGAAGTCGCTGAAGAAAGCATGAAAATGGCAGCTGTCGAAGAATATTCTTCGTCACCTGATAACCTTTTAACGGTAAGTGGTGATGGTACCTGGAAGACGAGAGGACATTCATCGTTGATTGGAGTATGTACTGTAATAGGGGCCGAAACAGGTAAGGTTTTGGATAGGGAAGTGTTGTCCTCATTTTGCAATGGATGCGACAGTTATAAAGGGGTAAAATTTGGTATCAAGTACAATAAAAATGGCAAAGAGCGCATAAGATTTCATGTAGAAAAATTATTCTGGCTCTGCTGGTAAGATGGAGGTTGACGGGATGTTAAGGATTTTTAATCGATCAGAAAAGCTTCACAACCTGAAATATTCGAACTACATAGGAGATGGCGACACAAAAACATTCAATGCCCTTTCTGAAAACAAGCCATACGGCGATGACTATCTTATTCAGAAAATAGAATGTGTAGGCCATGTGCAAAAGAGAATGGGTACAAGACTTATGAAGCTTAAATTAGTATATAGTAAAAAAAAGGAATTATCTGATGGTAAAACTATTGGCGGTAAAGGTAGGTTAACAGATAGTTTAATTGATAAACTTGCGCATTACTATGGTAATGCTATTCGATGCAATTCTACTAGTGTAAAGGAAATGCGGAAAGCCATTTGGGCTGTTTGGGGTCATTCTTGCAGCACTGATGATGAACCGATACACTGGTTTTGTCCTACAAATCCAAATACATGGTGTAAGTATAATGCCGCAATTAATAATAATTTACAAAATTATAAACACAAACCCTCAGTTGCTAAAGCTGTTCAAGATGTAATTAAGCCTGTATTTGCAGACTTATCTCATCTGGCACTCCTGAAGAAATGTTTAGGAGGTAAGACGCAGAATCCTAATGAAAGTTTAAATTCATTAATTTGGAAGTTTTGTCCTAAGACGATTGGTTCTAGGCTTCAGATTGCAGAGATTGCTGCAAATCTAGAAACCAGTGTTTTTAATGATGGAAATCAAATACTTATTTCTATTTTAGAGAAATTTGGCTTGAAAATTAACAGAAATGTTTGTGTGTCCCTGGCTGAACGTGACAATCGTCGAATCTTTACGTCACGACAAAGGTGTCTACAGTCATCTTTTGAAGCTCGCAGAGCCAAGAAAATTAAAAAGAGTAAAGAAATTGAGCTGTTTCAGGAACAGGAAGGTATATATTTTTATCCTGTAGAATTTTAGCGTTTAAGTTTTAGGATTTATTTTCTCAAATTCAATTTTAAAACTTTAAAGCCCTTTTTCTCAGTTTGTGTTTTTTTCAATTACGCGCATTGCGTTTCAAAAACTATCATACTTTGATGTATAAAACTTTACAGAATTATAAATTCTATCATAATCTTCAAATCCTAGCTATTTATAGTATTATAAATTTTTAATTTTTTGAAATATTTCAACAAAAATTGAATTTTTAAAAAAATTTTTAAAAAAATGTATTTTTTTATTTTTAAAAATATTATTTTTTATTTTATTTTTATAAGATAAGCTAGCATGTAATAAGGATATATTTGACTTTATAAATCAACTTATTGCTAGTAATTAGAATTATTATTGCAGAAAATATCATGCGCGTCGTAAAACTCACTATTTGTTTCTTACAAAAATTTTTCTTATTTTTATGTGCTTATTATTTTTAAAATTATGATTATATTTTAGATATTTTATACTTTTTTGAAACTTTATTCCTTTATAAGAAATGTGTAAAAGAATAAAATTATTTCATTTTAATCTCAAAGAATTATTTCTAGTCGAAAATTGTTTGTATTTTGTGCTCTCGAAACATTTTCAACACCCCTGTGACCCCTTAAAGATTGAGGATTGCCTCACTTTGGGGATACCCTTAGATAAACATGTATTTCTACTCATTTGCAATGAAACATTTTTCTTTCAATTACGTTTATTTCAGAAGGAATTTTGATTTTTCAAATGTATTTGCTTAATAACATGTATATTTATGTATTATATTAAAATTTTGATCAATCCAAAATTACATGTTTTTTGCTCCTCTAAAAGCTTTTAGGATTTTAGAATTGATCTTGCAATCCATATACGTTTAAAGTAGTATATTTAAAAATAATATACATTTTATAACTGTGTGAGCTTTTATGCTCGTTTATATATATAAAAAATTGCTTTCAGCTACAGTTTTTAAAGTGTACTGAAATAAGTGGAGGAATAGGTTATTTACATATTATGAATATTTTTGACTTCAGTAAGTAATATTTATATTTCAGTTTCTTTACAATTTGAATAGAAATTGTAAGCCAATTTGCGAATAATTTGATATTGAATATAAACTCATAGGCTGTTTAATGGTAAAGTGTTTTATTTTTATACCAGCAGACAATAAAATAAGGCTCTTTTACAGTTATATGATCATCTTCAGTGATATTTAAATCTTCACAAAAATAGTCTACACGTACAAAAACATTCTTTCAAAACCACACACGCCATCTCATACTATGTCTTCACTACAGTAGGAAATATTTATGTATACTCAAAAAATTTAATACAGGATACATTACCAAATGTTAAAATTATGTATGGATACATTGTGGAACTGTCGGTTAACTTCACGGAACAAAATCGTTTTAAGTGTACTGTTTTGAAAGACAAAATTATAATTAGGGAGAATTTTTCTGACAATAGAATTTGTAATGACTGAATTGTGTGAAAATTTATTTATCGATGTGTGACATTTTTACTTATAATAAAAGTAACAGAAAAATAAGAAATTAAACTTGAGTAGAAAATGGTTAGAAGTACTGTCATGCGCATTTGAAGAAGCATATCCCCCATTAAAATTAAAAATTATTGACTGAATGTGTGTTATGTCCATCCCAAATGCCGATGTAGAAATTTTTTTTTATTTAATACAAGAAGTTCGAAAATTAGAACACTAGGAATGAAAATTTAGATTTTTTCCGAAAAATATTCAATTAACCTAAAAATATCATTTATATGATTTTAATTAAAATAAATTAAAAGTATTGAAATCCTTTTTATGTTATTTTAATTTAAAAATATAATTGAATAGAGAAAGATCGGTTTTATTTCATAAATATAATCATCGTATGTATATCACCTTATGCACCATTTATTGTCTTATTGTTTAAAAAAAGAGATAGGGCCTTTACTCTTTTTACCTCATTAGTTTTTTAAAAAACAGGAAAGTGAGCGCGTTTTCTTACTCTCATAATCAAAAATGAATGCAGGATGCTTTTTTCTGGTTCAAATCGCAATACCAAAATATATATATATATATTTTAATTTTTAAAAAATGACAAAAAATAAATTTTGTTTGAAGAAAATAGAATTATTTTTCAACTTCTAACACTCTATTTATTTCATTTTTTCCTTTTTTTTACCCTGCATTTTGTTTTAATTTTACTGTGACCGAGTTGCACTACAGCTTTCATACAAGATTGCCCAAGGCAACTTAACAGCTAGCTGTAAGCGATTGATCTCTTGGTTCTTTCTTGACAAAGGGACCGAATTAAGTCATAAAATTGCCCCCGTTCGACCTCCCAAGTTTTAAAAGGGGGAAAGGAAAGAAATCCGTTGCATTTTTAAAGGTGTTGACGGTTTCATCGGAGCACGTTATCTCCGAAGAGATCTTAATCTCCTATCAGAACATTTGGGGAATAGCATTGAAATTCTTTACTTGCCCTTGTTAAAAATTAAAGTAGAAATAATTAGTACTGGATTGCTAGTTATTCGGGGTCGTCGTGCGACCGAGGATCATTTGGAGTGACTCGCTCGACCAATGGCCGAGGGTTTCCCGGCCAATAAGCGAGCGAGCTTTTAACGAGTCTTTGAGATGGGAAGTGTAGGGAAGGAATGCGATCTGTGACGGGTGAGGAACTCTCTCCATTGGTCGGGCGGCTCGTCTCCCATTGGGAGGACGGGTGGCTCGGAAGAAAAGGGGGAAAGTTTCAAAAAGGGGAATGGAAAGAAGTCTGTTACATTTTTAAAGCGAACGGTAAAATAAGAGTAAACGCTTTCGCGCGCGGAATAAATTTTCAGGAGGAAGCTAACCACCCAGAGGGTTAAGTGCTCCAATTGAGTTTCATGATTTTGATGCTTTGGGAAATAATGCACTACTAAATTTTCAGTACTCTAACTTTTATTACTGCTGGGCAACTAATTCCAATTTTGGCAGAGCCCTGAGACTTTAAATTCTTGAGACCTTTCCCTTTTGGTTTGTATGTCTCTCTTCGACAACAGCGATAATTCATCACTATTTCTCCATTTTGAGATGTTTTACAACCTTGCTGTCTAATCTATTTTGACATAGTCTTGTTTTCTTCTTCTTCTTTCCATGTAACAAATTCTATAATGTTAATTAAATGAAGGTTTACATTTACTAATATAAAATTATGTAAACTTCAGTAGAAAACATTTATACGTAAATGTATAAAATTCAGTCTACTAAAGTGAAAATTTATAAACTAAATGTGTTTCTTAAATGCAACTATTCATACCACTGAAAGTATTGAATTCCTTCAAAATCTCTTCATTTACATCACACTGTTGGTGATCATGAATATTTTTAAATACCTTTTCATACAGAAAGGGCGAGTGAAGACTTGATTACAAAATGAGCAGATTAAGTCTCTGCTATGCACATTCATTTCAAAAAACAATAAGTATGCAAAAATTGATTACAGAAAATGAAAAAACAGATTGACTAATTAAAATAACAAGAAAGATAACAAAACAATTAACAAAATAAAGCAAAAAAAAAAAAAAAAAACAACTAGAAACCAAAAGTAAAAATTATTAAAAATGTAAATAAAATGCAAAAGCACTTCCGGAAAAATCGTCCGACTAATACAGTTAAACAAAAATAGCAAGGCAATCAATTATTTTAACAAAAATAGCAAGGCAATCAATTATTTGAGTTTCCATATTTCGTAACAGATGGCGCTAGCACTGCATTAAAAAATTCAACTGGGTGCAAAGTGCTGTCTTGATCCACTCCTTTGAAAAGTTTCCGTTGGGGTAGGAAAGCGGGAAAGAAGCGCACTCAGTTACAGTTAAGTGAGGAGTGTAGTAAACAGTTTTAATTCTCTGACTGTTCTCACTTTATCATCAGAACCATGATAGACCTAAAAGCCAGTTGCAAACTGGTGTAAAATCCTCCTTTACAATTACCATTGTACCACACATTACATTGTCCTTCTCGATCATCCACTTTCCTCTCTGTTGGAGAGTATTTAGATAAACGGTACTCCATTTTTTGAAGTTAACTTCTTATGGCATGGTAGGGAGAAATTTCCGTTACCAGTTATAGTTAGCGATGAACGCAAGGTAGAAATGAATGAAGTTCCGAATTTTCCCACCCGTTTTAAAAACCGCCATCTAATCAATACTATCTATTTCAGACAAAAAATAATTACAGAATCGGAAAGATAATTTTTTTCGCCACGATACGGTATATTTTTTTAAACAAAATAATGATATTTTCTATTTTTTACGATTTTTTTTAAAATGAGTCAAAATTGATACGCTTTTATAAAAATGGTTTCTAAATCATTCCCTTTAAGTTTCCTTTCGAGTTAATGAATTGATATTTTATTCTAAACAAGTTCATGCTTTTCTCTTTTAGAATCTGTCATAAAAAATGACGAAATCTTTTTTTTGCGTTTTTTCAAAAAATACTCAAAATTTTAATTAAATATTTAATAACTTCATTATTTATAAAAATAATCTAACAAAACTTTTTTCCATATGTAGAATAGTATTATCCGTAATATGTTCAAAGATTGAAAAATTAGATTAAAAATTACAGCTTTTAAAATTTCTTTTGTGTTTTTCGTCTATTAGCCCTGAGCTAGCACCTCCCCCCTCTCTTCATTCAACAGCAGCTTTAACACTGTGTAACTGAACGTTTTCTTGCATAACATCCCACACAAGTCGTTAAATAAAGAGCACTTTTTTAGAAGAGCAGAGGGAAAGAAAACAGGGGGATGACAGCCTGCAGGGTTACAGAGCTTAGCAAATTTCTCGCCAATATCGGCGCTTGCTTTGAATACGATGCCAATCATTCATTTTCGCATTAGACGTG